>JAKELL010000161.1:0-108384 GCA_021524915.1 Lactarius akahatsu | reverse complement strand
TACTAGGGTTCACGGTACTTACGCTATGGCTAGTTAGATCCAAGCGGCGCTTCAAGCCGCGCGTAAACTGTATAAGTAGACTAGTGCGAAGACCAAGAACGGCATCTTGGTCTTCTTCCAATACCACCACCATTACTCGTCTTACTAGAGGCTCTCTCCTCTTAAGTGAGTGTCCGGTATATCCCTTAGACCAGGGATCCCCGTGACTTACTTCTTGGCTGTCCCTTCGTGGATCAGTGGAATATCCCGTCGACATCGCAGGCATACCAAGTCTTCCTATATCGCAACGACCGAGTAGCATTCCCCTTACCACACCTTCTACATCATCGATAGCGCTACGTGGGCTAACGCTCGATACATCGACCGTATCCCAGCAGGAGTACCACAACTCGAGGACCTTCACGCATACTTCGGACGGGACGAGACCCTTCAGCCCCACCCAGCTTTCTACGCCAGCACATTTGCCAACCACAACTACCGCCTTGTACGGATCGCCACTAAGCAGAAGCCTAAGTCAGGCAAATGTCCGTGGTAGACGTTACATTAAGACCAAGATCCCACCGTGGCCAATCCTACAACCAAAGAACTTTGGGTCCCGTTCAGACCCTACTACATCGACAGAAGAGGAGATCGCAACGTCCCAAAGAGATACTTGGGATCCGCATTTTGGAAAGACGATGCAGAGACACCAGGCTACGTCACTTACTATTCGATCGACAAAACAACTCGCAACTCATCCCAGTAGAATTCAACTTCGACAACCACTGTTGGGTAGAAGTTCGTTGGGACGCCGGAAGAGAGAAACTCCAAGCCACCAGACCAGCAAGCTCAATCCTCAACCTAGACATCAAACAGTCAGAAGTCGTCACCAGGACCAGTGGGGAACAATCGACGGAGAAGACGAAGAACCCATCAGATCCCCAACACCCAAAACACCCGCACCATCACCGTCAATCAAAAGCAACCCAGAAGAAATCGTCATAAGAGACGAACAAGAGGAGGAACAACTGAAACAAATTGCCGAATTGATTCCCACTGACATGTCCACAACCATCCCAACCATGCCAGCAGCCCGAACAGCCCTTACTAGGCAAAGACATCGGGGGATACCAACCACTCCCCGGAGGACCACCCGACGGAGGAGGAGGAGCACCACCTGGAGGCGACCCAGACGACAACCCACAAGACAGGACAAGCAGGCATACCAACATTCGTAATGCCCGACACCGACAAATTTATCGGGAAAGAGCCCAAAATCTTCACCGGAAACCGTGATGAAGCAGAAGCATTTCTCGCTCAATGGAACCGATTCGCAGGAGTCAACGCTGCCAACAAAGCCTTAAAATTCCTTACATCAAAGCAATGATGTTCCTCACCTACATCCAGGGACCACTTGTCGACGAATGGGCAACAGAAACAGCCAAATGGCTCGACGCCCAAGCCAATAGAAACGACCCATGGCTCTGGGCAGGAGTAGAACTCGCATTCAAAGGACAATTCCGCGACAACCTAGAAAAGGACCGCGCAAGAGTAGAACTCGACAAAGGGTTTAGGATGATGAACGAGGATATTGACAGCTACGTCACTAAATTCGAAAAGCTGGTTCGACAGGCTGACTACCGGCTGGACGAACCACTTGTCCTCGACAAGTTCACCAGGGGTGTTCCCCTCAAGCTGTACCAAAACGCCTACCAATTCCACAATCCGCGCAGCTATTCCCAATGGAAAAGCGCGCTTATTGAACAACAGAAGAGATACCTGCACATAAAGGCCAGGGAAACCGGCTTTGGAAGACAGCCACAAACAATGCAGCGACCCCGCCCAAACCAGCCACTCCGGTTCCAACCCCCGCAACGACAAGGAAACCAACAAGGGTGGCAACAATATCGCAACCATCCAGACGCAATGGACACCACTCCCGGGAGAATCAGAGCGAGAGTCGCGGAAATCGGCGACATCAACAGAAACCACCCGGAAAATCCAAGAGACTGGACCCCAGGAGGAAGACCTCCATTTCCGCCTAGAGGAGGATTCACGCAACGCGGAGGGGGAGGACGCGGAGTCCTGAACATAAGGGACGTAACCTGCTACAATTGTAACCAGAAGGGACACTTCTCACGAGATTGCAACCAGCCACGAAGGGCGCAAGGAAGAAGCGCATACATCGAAGAAGTCCCTACCGCACCACAAAGCGTAGTGGAGGAACCTCTCATCGACCTGGACGAACCAGTCCAAGGCAACAGAGGCACCGCCAGCTCTCAAGTAGGCGACCTACTAACTCAAGTTGTGGCACTACCGGAAGAACAAAGAGGGATGTTCATGAGGGAAATGATGGGGAGGCAGGATTTTCCGAACGCCTGAACCCAACGGCCTGGGTGAGGGCTTTAAATTGTAACTCAACATTTATCACGCACTATCGATCTATGCACGTCCCAGTTTCGATTCGTACGAGTTACTTCATGGCCGACAAGAGAGCATTGGTGGACTCCGGAGCCACCCACAACTTCATACACCCAGACTTCGTCAGAAGAATGCATCTGGGAACTAAAGAACTGCCAAACCCGCGTAACATATGGAACATCGACGGGACACACAACAAAGGGGGAAAAATCACCCATTACATCGACTTAAACATACAAACTGATGGAAAACTTAAAACCATTCAGTTCCTAATCACCAATGTAGGAGGGGAAGACATCATCCTCGGGTACCCCTGGCTAGCAACATTCCAACCACGAATACAATGGGCGACTGCTACCATGGACACAAAACAGTACCCCATCATCATACGAACCACCAACCCTAACAAACCACCAACCCAAGCAATAGTCCAAGCAGAACTTCGAAGCATCATCACAAAAATGCAGGACGACGAACGAATGCAAGCCTTCGAAGAACTGGAAGAAACAACCCCGGTACACTTACGAACAATGGCAACCGACCTGGCAATCGCGGCACACGAAACAGCGGAAAAGAAGGAACTCCCCGAAGAATACAAAAGACATGCAAAAGTATTCAGCGAAGAGGAATCCCATCGATTCCCACCGACCAGACCCTGGGATCACGCCATCAACCTCAAACTGAACGCCCCAGACCACATCAACTGCAAAGTCTACCCACTCAATCAAACGGAAGACAAAGCACTAGAGGAGTTCTTGGATGAGCAACTGGCGAAAGGATACATCCGACCCTCTAAATCACAGTACGCAGCTCCTTTCTTTTTCGTCAAAAAGAAGGACGGAAAGCTACGCCCGGTGCAGGACTATAGGGAACTCAACGCATGGACCATACGCAACCAATACCCCCTACCGCTCATACCCCAGCTGATCGCAGATCTCAGTGGAGGGTGGATATTCTCGAAATTCGACGTCCGATGGGGATATACCAACATCAGGATCAAACCCGGCGACGAACATAAAGCGGCATTCAAGACCAAACGAGGGTTCTTCGAACCCCTGGTAATGTATTTTGGGATGACAAACGCACCGGCAACTTTCCAAGCTATGATGAACTGGATCTTCGCACCCCTCATCGAACACCACGAGAAGAAAGGAACCATCATTCGGGTATATATGGATGACATCGGAGTAGCCACGGCTACAATGAGAGAAGCACATACGGACGCCATCCATGACATCCTCAACTTACTGGAACAAAACGACCTCTACCTCAAACTGGACAAATGCACATTCCACTCAGACACCCTCGATTACCTGGGGGTAATCATTAAGAAGGGGGTGATTCGCATGGACCCCGTCAAAATTTCTGGAATCCGCGAATGGCCGGTCCCCAAAAACGTCAAACAGGTACGATCATTCCTAGGATTTTGCAACTTCTACCGCGCCTTTATCCGAGGGTTTGCCAATTACGCTCGACCACTCAACAAACTCACACGCAAAGACACGGAATGGCAATGGGGAACAGAACAACAGACAGCGTTCGATAAACTCAAAACCCTTGTAACAGAAGAACCGGTACTCAAACATCCGGAACTAGACAAACAGTTCGAACTAGAAGTCGACGCCTCGGGATACGCAGTAGGAGCAGTACTACTCCAACGCGATAAAGACAACAAACGACACCCAATCGCCTACTACTCCAACACCCTCAACGCAGCAGAAAGGAACTATGACATCTACGACCTGGAACTGTTAGCCATCGTCAAAGCACTGAGGAACTGGAGACCCTACCTTGCCGGATCACCCCACAAGATCAAAGTGTTCTCCGACCACATGAACCTACAATACTGGAGATCCCCGCAAAAGATAAGTAGACGAGTAGCAAGGGAAGTGTTAGAACTCTCCGAATACGACATAGAGATTCACCACATCAAGGGAACGGCGAATGGAAGAGCGGACGCCCTATCAAGGAGACCCGACTACGACCAAGGAGAGCACGACAACGAGCAAGTCACAGTACTCCCGGACCACATATTCGTCAGAGCTGCAACAATCGACACGACAGACAACCCAACACGCATGAGCGCAACGATCCCTGTAGAAGAAATGCAACTCACATACCCAGTATACACCCAGGACAACGACACTGTCACGAAGTGGATAGACCCGCACAAACTCAAACGCATCGAAGGGACTTGGTACAAGGAGGGGCGAAGGGTAGTCACAGGCGACGCCCACGAACGAAAGCGTATTATACAAGCCCATCACGACACCCTCGCATATGGACACCCGGGAATCAGCCGAACCATCAAACTAATCGAGAGATACTACTGGTGGCCAGGACTCCGGCAAGAAGCACAGGATTACGTTAAAGGATGCGCCGACTGTCAACGAATCAAAGTCAACAACAGACCAACACGCGCACCTCTACAACCAATATTCCCGAAACCAGAAGCAACCCCATTCGAAGTCATAGCCCTAGACTTCATCACCAAACTACTCCAATCGAACGGCTGCGACTCCATACTGACAGTGACAGACCACGACTGTTCCAAAGCGGCAGTATTCATCCCATGCCTAGAAGAAATAAGCGCGGAAGGAACGGCGGCCCTGTACGTGACACATGTTTTTCCCAGATTCAGGACTGCCAGCACGCATCATTAGCGATCGAGACCCCAGATTCGCGTCAAAGTTCACCTGCGAACTATGCCGAATACTTGGCATAGAACAAAACATCTCCACCGCATACCACCCCAGAACTGACGGCCAATCGGAACGAACCAACCAATGGCTAGAACAATATCTAAGATTCTGGGTCAACGAACGACAGGACAATTGGACGCAATACCTACCAATGGCGGAATTCACGCACAACAATTGGCCCAACGAATCAACCAAGGAATCCCCATTCAACGTCCTCATGGGGTATAACCCACGCGCTGACTGGATCGATCGGCCATCCCCTATTCCGCAAGTAGCGCTACGAGCGCAGCAATTCAAAGAGGCTAGAACACGCGCCCAGGAACTGATGATCAAAGCGCAGCAGGGGTGGATCAAACACAAGGACACCCCAAAATACCAAATTGGGGACCTCGTATGGCTCGAAGGGCGCCACCTACGTACCAACCAGCCAACGGCAAAACTCGCGCCCCGAAGACACGGACCCTTCCAGATCATCCAGGTGATGTCCGCAGTCAACTACCGCTTAGAACTTCCCACGCAGTGGAGCATTCACCCAGTGTTTCACACGGACCTCCTTACTCCGTACAAAGAAACTCCCACACATGGACCAAACTATCAGCGCCCACCACCGGATCTAATCGATGGAGAAGAAGAATACGAGGTCGAGAAGATTCTGGACTCCCGGCGATTCGGCAGGACAAGGAAATTGCAATATCTGGTCAAATGGCGCGGATACCCGGACTCGGACAATCAGTGGGTCTCCAAGGATGACATATTCGCTGACGAAGCAATTCGGGAATTCAAACGTTCAAACCCCGCCAGAGAAGTACATATAAGCACAGGGAAATCCCAAGAGACGTCCCCATCTCCTTCACCTACTCCCCCACATACTCATGTCCTCATCCCCAGTCCAAGTACACTATGTCCTCGACGACCTACTCCCAATCTCAGTACAACCCACCCTCATCGTTCAGAACGCGCCATCATCACCCCTGTCGCTTCCCCAGTCCATTCACAACGGAGACAGTCGTCCACCTACCCCCATACCATCCCTCCTTCCTTCACCAACCACTACAAGAGTTGGTTCAAGAGATCCTTCGCCGACCCACATGTCAACGTCCGCGGAACCCGATACGGACGAAACTCAAGTTCAAGAGGACCGGGACTTCGACCGGTACCTATCAGAGGAACATTGCCCTCTACACCAACACCTCGTCTACGGCAACCACCTCACCACCACGCACAACGAAACCCCTCCGCTATGCACCACAGACGGAGAGCCCATCCGTATGGCGAAAGATTCTCGACCCAAGGTCCGCATCTATCGTGCGGAAGAACACAGTCCGATTTCCAGACGTCAAGTGGAGACTCCTCCACCCCTCGGATTCAGACACAACAGGGGAGTACACTACATCCCTTTCCAGATCCGTGACGCTCAGGACCGGTTGCACCCAGCTCGCTATACGCAGCTCATCCTTACGGCGGATCCGTTCGTCCTTGCCTACAGGAAGGGCAGCGATCAGCAGTACGGGAAGCCAGTGCACGCCGCCCCCAACTACGACTACCCTCGAGACACCGCTTACTGCGACGACGACCTGATCTTTTTAGATCAGCGCAGCATCATGCGGGAGTCGGTGGACCGCGCCCTCACGGGCATGAAGGACCTCACACTAACGGCGGAGGTCCATCGATACCGCTGCGCCCAGGCGGGGGTGGAAGCAAAGGAGTCGGAGTTGGCGAGACTCACAGAGGAATTGGACAAGGTCGCCAGAGTACGACGGGAGTGTGTGCTCCGCCTGCAGCGCGCCAATGCAATCACGCGCATCGAAGCGGAGAGGGATTCCTATCGACCGGGCCTGGAGGCAGGGCAGCAAGTCACAGAGCAGAGGGAGGCAGCCCAGCGGGGTCGAGCTGGGGGCTCGACCATAAGAAGGGGGTGATGTTACGGTTCGGATCGATCGGCGCCTTGGGCCGGGAAGTGGACACTGACGCATCGACTATGACATCGCCGTCAGCGAAATATCGTCATGGACTTGTAGGATCAGTCAGCCAGGTAAGCTCCGGCACATGTAGATGTACGATAACGGATCGGATCTCAGGATGACTCGTAGTGACTCATAACTAGGATAGCTGTACTAGGGTTCACGGTACTTACGCTATTGGCTAGTTAGTATCCAAGCGGCGCTTCAAAGCCCGCGCGTAACTGTATAAGTAGACTAGTGCGAAGACCAAGAACGGCATCTTGGTCTTCTTCCAATACCACCACCATCTACTCGTCTTTACTAAGAGGCTCTCTCCTCTTAAGTGAGTGTCCGGTATATCCCCTTAGACCAGGGATCCCCGTGACTTACTTCTTGGCTGTCCCTTCGTGGATCAGTGGAATATCCCGTCGACATCGCAGCATACCAAGTCTTCCTATATCGCAACGACCGAGTAGCGTCCCCTTACCACACCTTCTACATCATCGATAGCGCTACGTGGGCTAACGCTCGATACATCGACCGTATCCCAGCAGGAGTACCACAACTCGAGGACCTTCACGCATACTTCGGACGGGACGAGACCCTTCAGCCCCACCCAGCTTTCTACGCCAGCACATTTGCCAACCACAACTACCGCCTTGTACGGATCGCCACTAAGCAAGAAGCCTAAGTCAGGCAAATGTCCGTGGTAGACGTTACACCTAGGATCCGTATATTAGGGTTTCGGAGTTCCAAGCTGGGGTTCAAACCTCCTTGGACATGTATATAGGCTCTGGCTTATGGTCACTGAAGACCTAAGCTTGACTTCTTGGACTATCCACCCAGTGCCTGCTCTAGTAGCTGATATAGGCTGTCGGCTGTATACAATTGATGTTGTCTTTTGTGCCATACCTGGAGATATCCTCGTCCTTAGCTGTGTGTGCTGTCTTGCCACTGTCCCTTCCCTATCCGCTCTATCCCCTTTTGTCTCTAGCCACCACAGGTGTGCTCGCCTTCTACTTCTGTCACGGTACGCGAGAAACGGACTCTTACTATACGGATATGACCCCTTAGTAAGTAGTAATGTGTCATGGACTTAAACGCATCAGTCAGCAGTGGTAGTATCACATGTTAGATACTATGACTCGTTCCTAGTAGTAGCTGTAGTAGGGTTCGAGCTACTTACGCTACTAGTCGTCTCGGATTCAAGAGGAGCTTTAAAGCGTCCTCTCACATGTATAAATAGTGGCTTGATAAGACCAAGATAAACCATCTTGGTCTTCTTCAATCACCACTCCATTCGCATCTCATCCACACGTGATTCGCTTGCCTCGTCGTGCAGGTCGTCTTTATTGATCAGATTACCTAGTGGCGCCACTTGCCCTAGTGTACGTTTGGATCACGTGCCAAATAAGCGCCGTGTATCCCGTGATCAGGTCACGTGACCTCGAAGGAATATTTCGCTAAGTTGTGAACACCCTCTCGCAGTCCAAGTCGGACTAATGCCAGTGGTGGCGTTACAACTTCTCTCGACTTCTCATCTATTTCCCCCCCTGTGCATCCTTTGGGCAACTCTACTACGTCTCGTCCACGAGCTAGTAGTCGATCAAGTACATGACTTCGACATCTCTGGTGATCGCTAGGTCGTCCTGGTAGCCTTGTCCGCAGTACAAGAAGAACGTCTGGTGGAACGTTACACGAGCCAAACACATGACACCAGACTGACACCTCGTGCTAAATAAAGTACAAAGGGATATACCATATTGAGGGTTATGTGAACATGCGGGTCCGCATGTGCATCAGATTAACTCAGAAAGGTATAGTGGTTTTCAATGGTGCAAACCGCCAGTTGAAAGGAGTCGGGCGCAAGTGGAACGAAGCGAAATGGATGGGCGCATGACAAATGAGAAGCCCGTGGAAACCGCGTATCGTACAGTAGGAGATAGAACAAGCCAAGACACGTACAGTGGGAAGCAAGAATCGTAACATTACCCCCCCATCAGACTCAAAGTTGCCACGACTTCGACTAGTCACTGGTGTAGTACCAGTCATCCTCGACAGGAGTGTTGTCTGGGGTCGGCAAAGGGGGTTGCGGGCACACATGACGGTGCAGGAACATATGCCTACCTCACTCCCCACACTCCCTACACTGCTCGTACTGAGGGCAGTGGATCTCTTCATGCCATGCGTCATACGTCAAACACTTGCTGCACCATCGAGGACGGTCGTCAGGGTCAATATAAGATGGTGACATGGGGGATATGCAACGGATGAGGCAGACGTCGTATTGATGAGTACAACTCCCGCACCACTGACACGGCTGCTTGCCCCTCCGCTGAGGGCACTGAGCGATCAAGTGGTCTGTCGACTTACACTGGAAACACTTGTGAGTCCTTTTGCACTCTTCGCCCTGCAGACGCAGCATCTCACAAGGTCCTCTAGTGTGTGGGGGAATAGGAATGGGCTCTGGGGTAGGTCATGGACGTATGAATTTGGCCTGGAGTTCATCATACTTCTCTGATATGAGTGGTATGGCGCGCGTGTACTGCAACCATTTCTGCACGCTTGCAAGATCCATGTCCATATGGAAGCAATCGCGCGTGAGGTCCATCTCTAATCTTCGGAGTTCGGACTCATGTACTGTGATTGCATCCTTCCACAAGAGACACTCTCTAAGGCGGGATACATCCGCATGGAGGCGGACATCGCGCAACTCTGTCAAGAACTTGTTGACACATATAGCGCAAGGATCATGGGGGTGGAACATGGAGAGTTGTTGATCCGTGATATGCTGGGGAAGTTGCCCCTCATACACTCCTCGCAGGTAGACTGACTGCACGTAGCAAGGATGTCCCCTTCCCATAGTCCCAACAACTTCCTGATAGTTCTTGCGGTAATAAATGAAATGTGCGATTTGTTTTGGGTACCCAGCTTCCCCGATCTTCAGAGGGAAGTATAAATAAGAGAGGTTGGGGTCATTGCGGAGAAAGGGGAGTCCTGGGTCTATGGCGTCTCCTTCATTGTTGTCGAGGAAGGCTAGGGTGGGGTCTGGTTCAACACGGCGGGGTTGCATAGTTGGCGTAGTCATGTGGCTGATACCAGGAGGGAATGGGGGGAGTGGTGCATGTTTGAGAGGTGGTGGTGGGGTATCCTGTCGTGGTTCAGGGGGAGTAGGGATGGCAGGGACTTGTACGGTGACAGGAGTGTCGATAGGTGGGGCAGTGAGAGTGAGTAGTGAAGTGGCTGCCTCCTCTTGGGCAAGGCGGTCGAGAGTGGGAGTGATCAACAATAGAATGGGGGGGTCTGGACTAGGGACTACTGAGTATGGCGTACAACCCTCTGGTTGCGAGGGGACACCCTGATCCTGTGAGGGTATGGTCAGTTGTTCAAGTATGATTTGCGCCGGGGGGTGCGAGGGGACTTTTGAGACGATAGGAGTGGACGTCATGAGGCTAAGGCTGGGAGAGGGGATACACATTATTTGGGTGTGAGAATCATTCTTTTATATCTTTCGTCCAGCCCCTTTGGCGGTAGGATTGTGCCAGTAGAAGTTGGCGATAAGGTCAGGTGCATGTCGCACATTTTCCAGTGGTTCCCATGAACTGTCACTCATAGGGAATCCCTTCCACTGAATTAAGAACTGAAGTTTGCGCCCTTGGCCATAGAACCGTGATCCGAGAATTCGCTCCACTTTGAACTCTTCTTCTCCATCCACGAGGTCGGGGGGAGGTCGCACGAAGTTCTCTCCATGTAGTTCCGTCTCCTTATATGGAGTAAGGAGGTTGGCGTGAAACACGGGGTGGATCTTCCATGACTTCGGGAGTTCCAGTTCGTAAGACACCGCTGATAGGACCTTCTTAATTCGGAATGGCCCATGACACTTGGGAGCTAATTTGGCTGTGGGGTAGAACATTTTAAGGTTCGTCCCCTCTAACCACACTTGTGCTCCTTCTTGATAGGGAGTGAAGCAAGTGTGCCCTCGCTTCGTCATGAGCTCTTGGGTGTGCTTGATACAATCCTGCGCATGTTGTCAGAAGTTGCCCATGGCTTCCAAGCGTTGGTCGACTGAAGGGGAGGTCGTGGGTTTTGGGGTCCAGGTAGTGCATGGTTCCCAACCCATGATGAGTGAAAAGGGGGAGTGTTTTGTTGTTGCGTTGGGCCATGTGTTGTGTGCGAATTGTGCTACTGGGAGAGCCTCTGCCCAGTTATCCTGTTGCACATTACTCCAGTGGCGTAGGTATTGTTCCAGCCATTGGTTCGTTCATTCTGATTGCCCATCTGTTTGGGGGTGATATGCTGATGAGATATTCTGCCTAATTCTGAGCACTCGGCAGAGTTGTGTCATAAATGCTGATGTAAACCGGGGGTCTCAATTGGTGATCAGTTTTCGGGGTATGCCATAATGGGGGTAGATGTGGTGAAGGTATAGCCTGGCTACACCCTCCGTGGTGATTGTCTTGTTACATGGGATGAAGATGGCTGCCTTAGAGCAGTCATGGTCGGTAATGGTGAGGATTGAGTCATACCCCTGTGATGGTGGTAGTTTCGTAATGAAGTCCATGGCTACAACTTCGAACGGTTCTGCTTCCAGGTTGGTTGTGATAGGGAAAAGGTGTGGTTTTTGTCGGTGGGGGTTGATTTTATTGGCTTGGCATGTGGCGCAACCCTTGACGTATTCTTCGACGTCTTTGCGCATGTTGGGCCACCAGTAGTCTCGTCATAAAAGTTCGTAGGTGTTTGTGATTCCGGGGTGTCCCATGGCGGGTGTGTCGTGGAAAAAGGTGATTACCCCCCGCTTAAGATTGTTGTCCCCGACAACGACAAGGGCCTCTCCCTTCCACCATAACCCCCCATGCTTTTTCAGGTTGTGCGGTTCGACCCATTGCAGTACTTGTGACTCATCGAGGTTCTGCACAATCTGGTTCCAAATGTCCATGTCGTGCATTGAGGTAGCCTGGATGAAGCGGTCCGCAGGGAGAACAATGACATCATTGTTGTCTTCATCGCCTGGTGCATAATCTGCCCGTCGAGATAGGGCATCTGCGTGACCATTTTTGATGCCAGGTACGTGCTTTAGTACGAAGTCGTATTCTGACAACTCCAAAAACTCGCGCGCTACTCGTCGGCTGATCTTTCGTGGTTCCTTCCAGTATTGAAGTTTGGCGTGGTCGGTGTGTATGATAATTTTGTGGGGTGAGCCAACAAGGTACATGCGCCAGGTGCGAAGGGCTTTGACTACTGCGAGTAGCTCTCTGTCATAGATGTCATAGTTCCACTCAGCTTGGGATAACAATTCTGAGTGGAACGCTACTGGGTGGAGTTTTTGATCATCTCCTAACTGATTGAGCACCGCACCAATGGCAACGGTGGATGCATCTACCTCCAGCTCAAACGGTTTTGTCAGATTGGGGGAAAGGAGGACTGGTTCTTGACATATTTGGTCTTTGACGCGTTTGAATGCCCTCTGTTGTTCTACTCCCCAGTGCCACAGAGTGTCCTTTTTGGTGAGATCATGGAGGGGGCGTGTGAGGGATGAGAACCCCTTGATGAATCGGCGATAGAAGTTGCAGAAGCCGATAAAGGCGCGTACTTCCTTGAGGTTCCTTGGGGGTTGCCATTCACAGATTCCTCGTACTTTTACGGGGTCCATCTGCAGCTTCCCATGCCCAATGATAAGTCCAAGGTACTCTGTCTCGCGCACTTCAAATTCACACTTCTCTGGTTTGATGTAAAGGTCATTTTCCGCGCAGATAGTCAGAACTTGGTGAACCCTTTTGCGATGTCGTTTGAGGTTGTCAATAGTTGCAATGAGGATATCGTCCATGTATACAATCACCTCATTTGTCAATATTGGTCCTCAGAATGTGAAGTCCATCATTGCTTGGAAAGTTGCTGGGGAGTTTGTGAGACCAAAGTACATTACGAGTGGTTCGAAGGTTCCTTTATTTGTTTTGAAGGCAGCCTTCCACTCGTGTCCTTCGTCTATGTGGATATTATTGTATCCCCAGCGGATATCCAGTTTTGTGAAGAGTTGCGCATTGCGGATTTTGTCAATGAGTTCGGGGATAAGGGGTAGTGGGTAGTGGTTTCGGACAGTGACCTCGTTTAGCCATTGGTAGTCTTGTATGGGTCTGAGCTTCCCGTCCTTCTTCTTTATGAAGAAGAAGGGCGAAATGTATGGGGACTTCAACTGTTGAACGTACCCCCTCTCCAACTGTTCAGCGAGGAATGTGTCGAGGGCCTTATCTTCTTCCTGCGTTAGCAGGTACACCTTGCAATCCATCGTTGCAGGTGCATTGGGTGTCAGGTCGATGGCATGGTCCCACGGTCATTTCGGCAGGAAGCGGTGCGATGCTTCCTCGTCGAACACCTTATGGTATCGCCGGTACTCTGGTGGGACCATTTCCTCAAAGGTTCATACCTCCCGCTTCGCAGCTTCCTGTTGTGCTAGTTTGGATGCTGTCATGGTTTTTCGCAGCAACGCCATGCATGGCTCCTGTTTGTCATCGGTGATTTGTTCCCATGCCTCCTCATCGAGTTGGTACGTCTCCAACGCCCATATTGATGCTTCTACGGGCGTGGCTTCATCTGATGACTGGAGGCTGGATATAACCACTGGTTGGAATTCTTCATTCAGCGTCGCTTCTCCCCACTTCACAAGCGGTTCGAACGCTGAGAACCACAGGTAGCCTAGTATAACTTTGTCCCTTCCCAAGTTCATTACATCAGGAAAACCCATGTTTTACTTATTTGTACTTTCTGTTCTTTTTGCTCTTTTAGCAAGGGAAAAAAGGACCCTTTCAGAAAAGTACCAACTACTTAAAAAAAGAAATCCCCTCTTCTTTTTCTTTACTTTTCCTACTTTTTTGGCATATTTCTGGGGAAATTTTGGATTTTGGTCCGATTTTGGTCCGATTTTTTTTTGAAATTTTGGTCCGATTTATTACCATATATGGTAATTTTCGGACGAAAAAGAAAGTTTGGTCCAATATTTCCATTTTTGGACATTTTATTTTGTCAATTTTTGGACATTTGGTCAAGGGTCACTTATCAACACCCTTACCATTGACAAAATTTAGGCATATCCAATAACAAAAGGTATTTTTTATCCACAATTTTTCATACATAAAATGTTGATAAGGTAACTAAATATTGTCAATGCAATTTCAAAGCACAATATATAGACAATATAATTTTCCTTTTCCATAATATTGTCAGAATATTATGGAGGTTATACTATGTATCTTGTTGAAATATTTCACATGGTAATATCTTGATAAAATGTTTTTGCAGTTGAACCCTGAACCTTGCCTAAACCCTCTAAACTGAGCCACCATTGCATTTTATAAAGATATTACCATGTGAAATATTTTAACAAGATACATAATATAACCTCTATAATATTCTGACAATATTATGGAAAAGGAAATTTTATTGTCTACATATTGTGCTTTGAAATTGCATTGACAATATTTAGTTACCTTGTCAACATTTTATGTATGAAAAACTGTGGATAAAAAATACCTTTTGTTATTGGCTATGCCTAAATTTTGTCAATGGTAAAAGTGTATTTTCCATCCAGTGGGTACTCTACTTATCCTGTACTTTTTTTGGCAGCTCAGCAAGTAAAAAAAAAAGAAAGAGGGATGTCTTTTTCTTACTTTTTCTACTTGTTTTCTGAAAAGAATGAAAAAGTATGGAAAAGTATGAATAAGTAAATACATGGTTTTCCTGATGTACTAGGAAGCAAAGTGTTTTGGTGTCATTCCCGGTTCGGATGTCCAGGTCCGTGTAGTGGGTGATGGCCCCATCTTGGTTATGAGTTCCGTCCACATTCCAAATGCGTATTGGTTGGGTGATGTTATGTGTTCCGATCTGCAGCCACTTTAGTAGTGAGGCGCAGATAAAGTTGTCCGTTGCTCCTGAGTCCAGGAGCACTTGTCGTTCGGCCATTGCGTGTGCAGATTTAAAGAGTACTGGGATTCGCATGGATCGGTATCTGCTATGGTACACGTTTACATTGAGTGCTCTAGCCCAGGCTGTCGGGTTCAAGTGTCGAGAAAATCCTCTTTTGCAAACAACTTTTCTACCATGAAGTCTCGCACCTCCTGGGACTGCGCTTTCATTGCAGTGATCTGTGCTTCAGCCTGTTCTTCCGTCGAAAGTATGTGGTTAGATTGTATGGCGACAGTAGTGACGGCGGGAGTTGATACAGCTGGGGAAGTGGGGATGGGAGCTGGTTGGGTGGTCGTGGAGGAAGTAGCAATTCGAGTGCTCTTTTGTGGGCAGTTACGTGAGATGTGCCCCGTAGCATGGCATCTAAAACAATGCCCCTCCTTTTGGAGTTGGATTCGGTCAGCGTCAGTGAGGGCCACGGAGGCTCAGGCGCGTCCAACATCCATGGTGTTTGGGTTGCGGTTCTTATTGAGGGCCTGTACCCACTGGTCACGGTTATGCCCTCTCTTCTTTTGGCGCAGGGTTCGGTTCTTGCCGAGTCGGTCCTTTAAAACCAGATACTCAGCCTGTTGTAATCAGGCGGCCCGTTTCCAATCCTCCCATGTAATGGGGTGTTGGAAGCGGATGGCGTTAATGACTAACTAGTTAGGGAGTCCATCTTGGAATAGCTCCAGCGTTGTGGCTTCGTCCGGGCCATACCCCGCTTTTGTCATTAGGTTGTCGAACTGGGCAATGTACGAGTCGACATCCTCTCCTTTCATCGCCAGGGTTTGCAAGGCTTTACAGGCCTTCATCTGTTCCGCGGTGTCAGTGTATGCCTGCAGGAACCAGGTCTCTACCTCATTCCAGAGGTTGTTTTGGGTTCGTAAGACCCCTGCTGCCACTTGACCCTCGAGCCATCTCATCTGCTCATCAACCCAATCGTCGACGAGCGGTCCTTGGATATAGGAGAGGAAGGCCATGGCTCGTTGTCCAGGCACTGCAAGCAGGTCTACTGTTGGATTCATTCTGCAATATAGTCTAAAGGCACGTAGGAATGCCTTGCTTTTTTCTTGGTTCCCGTCGAATTCTGGCGGGGGGTTCCCTCCTAGGCGTCCATTGCTGCCAGGGGCTGGTGCAAGTCCTCCAGCCAGCAGTGGTCCACCACCACTGCCACCACCACTGCCACCACCACTGCCACCGCCACCGCCACTGCCACTGCTGGTGGGGGTTCCTCCGGCGGGTGCTCCACTTCCACTGGGTACTCCTCCTCCACTTGTGAGGGTGGTGCTTGCGGATGCTTGTCCTTGTTGGGCCATTGCGTAAGACAGGAATGCTGAAGCAGGGAGGTTGGTTGTTGGTATCGATATGCTTGGGGATGGGGTGTCAGAGGGATCGATATTAATGCCCAAAGGATTGGAGGATCCTAGGGGTCCAGTGTTCAGGGTGAGGGGTACTGGTCCTGTAGTGTACCACGCTCCTTCAGACAGGGAATATTCGATAAAGGCCCAAAGGCGTCTGTCGGCGAGGGAATGGATCTGTCGGTATGATCGTGTCAAGGGGTCAAAAACAAAGTATCCTTCGACTCCGTTGTGTTCTGCCCAGACTGCAGTTCCTTTAACTCTTTCTGATAGTTCGTCGGAGCTAAGGCGGTCAATGTACTCAGGCCTAAACTTGGTTCAACTGCGACTAGATGTCGCCACTGTGAGAGACTTGACTTAATGTAATGCCACCACAGGGGCGTTAAGTACAATGTGTACTTCAGCAAGTCAACGGGATCGGATAGGTGTGAGTCGGTTAGGACTCAGTTCAATGATGAACAAGTATCACTTGGTCTCCCAGGGACACAAGGATAATAGCGGAGGGTCATGGCTCAAGCGAAGAGGCGAGCGAAAGCAGGGACTCAAGCACAAAGGCAAGTCAAAGTCGGTTCGTGAGGCAAAGACAATGTGGTATTACACAAGAAGTCAAGTCTACTGTACAAGCTAGGTAGGGCGTGACTTATATACTAATACAGGGTGTTTGGCTAAGCCAAACACATGATGCCAGACTGATACCTCATGCTAAATAAAGTACAAAGGGATATACCATATTGAGGGTTATAAGAACATGCAGGTCCGTGCGTGCGTCAGATTAACTTGGAAAGGTATAGTAATTTTTGATGGCGCAAACCACTGGTCGAAAGGAGTTGGGCGCAAGTGGAACAAAGCGAAACAGATGGGCGCATGACAAATGAGAAGCCCGCAGAAACCGCGTATCGTACAGTAGGAGATAGAACAAGCCAAGACACGTACAGTGGGAAGCAAGAATCGTAACATACGGGGTCCATCCGCAGCTTCCCATGTCCAATGATGAGTCCGAGGTACTCCGTCTCGCACACTTCAAACTCACACATCTCCGGTTTGATGTAGAGGTCATTCTCCGCACATATGGTTAGAACTTGGTGAACTCTTTCACGATGGTGTTTGAGATTGTCGAGGGTTGCGATGAGGATGTTGTCCATGTACACGATTACCTTGTTTGTCAATATTGGTCCTTGAAATGTAAAGTCCATCATCGCTTGGAAAGTACATTACGAGTGGTTTGAAGGTCCCTTTGTTCGTTTTAAAGGCAGCCTTCCACTCATCTCCCTCGTCTATGCGAATGTTATTGTATCCCCAGCGGATATCCAATTTTGTGAAGAGTCGCACGTCACGGATTTTATCGATGAGCTCGGGAATAAGGGGCAATGGGTAATGGTTCCGGATAGTGACTTCATTTAGTCGTTGGTAGTCTTGTACGGGTCTAAGCTTCCTGTCCTTTTTCTTTATGAAGAAGAAAGGTGAGACGTATGGGGACTTCGACTGCCGGATGTACCCTCTCTCCAGCTGTTCGGCAAGGAATGTGTCGAGAGCCTTATCCTCTTCTTGCATTAGTGGGTACACTTTACAATCCATCGTTGTAGGTGCGTTGGGTGTCAGATCAATGGCGTGGTCCCACAGTCGTTTTGGTGGGAAGCGATGGGACGCTTCCTTGTCGAATACCTTGCGATACCGCCAGTATTCCGGCAGGACCATGTCTTCAAAGGTCCGTACCTCCTGCTTGGCTGCTTCCTGCTGTGCCAGTTCCGATGCCATCGTGGTTTTTCGCAGCAACGCCACGCATGGCTCCTGCTCATCATCTGCAATCTGCTCCCATGCCTCCTCATCGAGTTGATACGTCTCCAACGCCCATATGGATGCTTCTACAGGCGTGGCTTTGTCCAATGACGAGAGGCTGGATATAACCACTGGCTGGAACTCCTCATCTAGCGTCACTTCCCCCCACTTCACAAGTGGTTCGAACGCTGAGAACCATGGGTAGCCTAGTATGACTTCGTCCCTTCCTAAGTTCATCACTAGGAAGCAAAGTGTCTTGGTGTCATTCCCAGTTCGGACATTTAGGTTGGTGTATTGGGTAATAGCCCCATCTTGGTTGTGCGTCCCTTCCACATTCCAAATGCATATTGGTTGCGTGATGTCACGTGTTCCGATCTGCAGCCGCTTTAGTAGCGAGGAGCAGATAAAATTATCTGTTGCTCCTGAGTCCAGGAGTACTTGTCGTTTGGCCATTGCGTGTGCAGATTTAAAGAGTACTGGGATTCGCATGGATCGGTATCTGCTATGGTACACGTTTATATTGAGTGCTCTAGCCCAGGCCATCGGGTTCAAGCATCGAGAAAATCCTCCTTTGCAAATAACTTCTCCACCATGAGGTCCCGCACTTCCAGGGGCTGTGCTTTCATCGCAGCAATCTGTGCTTCAGCCTGTTCTTCCGTCGAAAGTACGCAGTTAGATTGTATGGCAACAGTAGTGACGGTGGGAGCTGATACAGTCGGGGAAGTGGGGATGGGAGTTGGTTGGGCGGTCATGGAGGAAGTAGCAATTCAAGCACCCTTTTGTGGGCAGTTACGTGAGATGTGCCCTGCAGCGCGGCATCTAAAACAGCACCCCTCCTTTTGGAGTTGGATTCGGTCAGCGTTGGTAAGAGCCACAGAGGCTCGGGCACATCCAACATCCATGGCGTTTGGGTCGCGGTTCTTGTTGAGGGCTTGTACCCACTGGTTGTGGTTATGCCCTCCCTTCTTTTGGTGCGGGGTTCGGTTCTTGCCGAGTCGGTCCTTAAAAACCAGGTACTCAGCCTGTTGTAATCGGGTGGCCCACTTCCAATCCTCCCACATGACAGGATGTTGGAAGCGGATGGCATTAATGACTAACTGGTTTGGGAGTCCGTCTTGGAATAGCTCCAACGTTGTAGCTTCGTCTGGGCCATACCCAGCTTTTGTCGTTAGGTTGTCAAACTGGGCAATGTAAGAGTCGATGTCCTCCCCCTTCATTGCCAGGGTCTGCAAGGCTTTGTGGGCCTTCGTCTGTTCTGCAGTGTCGGTGTACGCCTGCAGAAACTGGGTTTCTACCTCATTCCAGAGGTTATTTTGGGTTCATAGGACCCCTGCTGCTAATTGATCTTCGAGCCACCTCATCTGCTCATTGACCCAATCATCGACGAGCAGTCCTCGGATATAGGAGAGGAAGGCCATGGCTCGTTGTCCAGGTACTGTGAGCAGGTCCACTGTTGGATTCATTCCGCAATATAGTTTGAAGGCATGTAGGAACGCCTTGCTCTTTTCTCGGTTCCCATCAAATTCTGGCAGGGGATTCCCTCCTAGGCGACCATTGCCGCCAGGGGCTGGCATGGGTGGTGCGGCTCCTCCGGCCAGGGCCGGTCCACCGCCACTGCCACTGCCACTGCCACTGCTGCTGCTGGCAGGGGTTCCTCTGGCGGGAGCTCCACTTCCACTGGGTGCCCCTCTGCCACTGGTGAGGGTGGTACATGCGGATGCTTGTCCCTGCTGAGCCATTGCATAGGATGGGAATGCCGAGGCTGGGAGGTTCGTTGTTGGTACGGATATACTTGGGGATGTAGTATCTTGGGGGTCAATATCAATTCCCAAGGGGTTCGACGATCCTCAAGGGCCGGTTTGCAAGGTGAGGGGTACTGGTCCGGTGGTGTACCATGCTCCTTCGTTCGGGGAGTATTCAATGAATGCCCAGAGGCGTTTGTCTTCAAGGTAGTGAATCTGTCGGTAGGATCTTGTTGTAGGGTTGAAGATGAAATATCCTTCGACTCTGTTATTTTCTGCCCAGACCGCTGCTCCCTTAACTCTGTCAGATAGTTCATCGGAGCTGAAACAGTCGACATATTTGGGCTTGAACTTGGTTCGACTGCGACTGGACATCGCCACGGTGGGAGACTTGACTTAATGTAACGCCACCACAGGGGCGTTAAGTACGACGTGTACTTCGGCAAGTCAATGGGATCGGTAAAGCGTGAACTGGTTAAGGTTCAGTTTGGTGGTGAACAAGTATCACTTGGTCTCCCAGGGACACAAGGATAATAGCGGAAAGTCAGGGCTCAAGCGAAGAAGTGAGCGAAACGGAGGACTCAAGCGCAATGGTGAGTCAAACGGGTTCGTGAGGCAAAGACGATGTGGTATTACACAAGAAGTCAAGTCTACCGTACAAGCTAGGTAGGGCGTGACTTATATACTAGTACAGAGTGTTTGTATTGTACAAACACATGGCGTGATCCTAGGGTACTGGCCCTAGCGAGCTAATAAGGAAACATGAAAGGAAAAGCCATAAGAAGTATAAGTGGATCCCACGGGGGCACGCAGGACTCAAATGACGTCAGCGGGCTCTAGAAGTCATAGGCCTGGGTTCCCTACAGTCATGGGGTTGGTGCGAGATGGAAGCTGGGAAGCGAATCAAAGCAGATTGTGGGTAAAAGTATACGCGAACGCAGGGCAAGATAAGAAAGCAAGTCGGGCATATCGTACAGTAAGGTGAAAATCGTAACAGCATGAGTCAGAGATAAGGAACCCACAGTCGTATGGGTGCAATCACAGACCAATCAGAATGTGAGAAGCATATGGTACACATCAGAATCCAGGCACAATTGATAGCACATACGAGTCATCAAACACGAGGCAGTCAAGACTGGTCCAGGCACAAGCTTGTCTGGACCCTTCGGGTGTGAGTCTAGCCAGGTCACGTGCCAGGGTCACGTGACGGGTGCTTGCATAAGATCACATGATCTAATCCCAATAATCCTGAGGCCTTTGAGTGGTGCCCGGGTGATATCGGTAGTCAGGTGACTTAGCTTGTTCTTGGGCATCTAAAGCCACGATCTTCATAACTTCGGCTTCTTCCTCTGCCAAATCAGCACATGATTGCTTCACGGCAGTGTTCCGGGGTCATACAAGGGGTGTCCAGAGGTCCATTACGGGCGAAACCGTAACACGTTGATCGTGCCATCAGCATTGCGTATTTCGACATCCTCTGTATCTTCGAGGGTAAACCCAAGTCACTGCATGCAAGCCAGAGTTTAAATGAGAAAAAAACTCAGAGGAAACCCTGTGGAGTGTTAAAAAATTTCCAAAGTTTATTTCCCATTAAACTTTGAATGGAGAGTTTAAATCTCCTTGAAATAAAATTTCATGGAAAAAATTGTTAAACTCACCATTTGTGACAAAGTCTGATGAACAGCGCACATGAAGGGATCATACTCACAGTGAACTGGTGACTGTGGTGAGATATGACGGTGAGCTTGAAGCAGCAACAGAGAGATCTTGCAAGTGAAGCAGAGTGATAGTCTGGCACACAACAGATGAGAACTGATGTTTTATACATGAGAGGAGAAATACCTGGCACACAACAGATGAGAACTGATGTGGACCAGGAGCGTACAAGCTACACTACTTATACAAAATCACAAGGTGACGCAGATAACACTGGGTCACAGTAAATACAAGGAACATTGTTCTACAGACGGACAAAGGAGTGGACATTCTGAGAACAAGGGACAAAAGAACAAGAAGAATCTAGACTAATGATATCATACTGACATCATAATAAGGATAGAACAAAGGGAAACTACAAGAGTGTTGGGAACAACGCAAAGTCCGGATTCTATGATGTCATAGTGTACAGTGATGTTATAGATAAGTAGATACAACAAGTCCGAGATTGTGTGATCATAATAATCTAATCTACATGAGTCCTGTATATCTTATCTACAGCAGTCCATGTCTGATTGTCCTTTGAGCCGCTAAGTGCACAAGGGTCACTTATCAACAAAGTCATGTGACATGTGACACATTGCATGGGAGTTTGTGTGCCTGTTTTTGCTCAGCATGCATGTATGTGTACATGTCACATGACTTTGTCACAAATGGAGAGTTTAACAATTTGTTCCATGAAATTTTATTTCAAAGAGATTTAAACTCTCCATTCAAAGTTTAATGGGAAGTAAACTTCGGAAATCTTTTAACACTCCACAGGGTTTCCTCTGAGTTTTTTTCTCATTTAAACTCTGGTTTGCATATGGTGAGTAGTCTCGCTGCGCCACAATCGATGAAGTTTCTGCTAGCTCCAGTATCAAGAAGGAGTCGTAACTGCTGATTGGTACCAAGGACATCTGCTAGGATCGTGATCAATTGATCGCTGATGCTTTGGATCGTATTGATCGAGAAATCGGCATCATCTCCTGCCGTATCAAGTAGTGGTGCCAAGATCAGTTCTTGGTGTGCTGCTGAGTCTAGGTTGAGGACCACACTGTGCAAGTCGATGTTTTCTGGAGATTTTTCGACTTTTGGTGTTTCTTCGGTTTTCGATGTCTGAGTCTCGACATTGTTGACCTTCTGGACATTTGGTAAAGTTCTTTTCTTTGGGCAGTTCATTGATAGATGTCCTTGCACCATGCAACGGAAACACCTTCCCTCTTTTTGGCAGCGGGCCTTTTCTTCCGGGGTCCTCTTTGTTTGCCAGGCAGGTTTCCCAGAAGTCGTCTGGATATTGTCTACATCCATGGGGACGACTTGGTCATTTCAAGAGTTCCTAGGGACTTTAGTAGGTAATGTTTGCCCGACTGTTTGTTGCGTTACTTTGCCAGTATTGATATTTGCAATGGTGTTAGCGATGGTGTGGAAGCGTTGTGATTCTTCGCACGCTGCTTCGCACCATTCCTCCATCTTCTTCGGCATTTTCCCGCGTTTTAGGCAGCTAATGAGGAGTCCCTTCTTTAGATTTCGCTTGAAGAATTCAATGGTACTGTTTGCATCTGTATCCCACCCAGTGGCTGTAGCGAGGCGATTGAAGGTAGAGATGTAAGTATCCACATCGTCTCCTTTCATGATGAGGGATGTCAGTTGGTGATGAGCATTTTTCTCACTGAGGGTATCAGTCCAAGCCTGTTTGAATGCTGCTTCGAACCTGGTCCAAAGTGTTTCATCCATTTCGGTGATTTTCGGTAAGTGGGTTGTGACGCTCTCGTCAAGTTCTCTACTAACGCAGTCTGCCCAGTCATCGACTGCGGGTCCTCGTATGTAGGACAAGGCGAGACTGATGCATGAGAAGGGTGAGATCATGAATTTGTGATCGCAATTGAGGCATTGGTACTGATGGAATTCTCTTAGGAATTGCATACTTTTCTGTCTATTGCCAGTGAATTCTTTTGGCGCGAGACCTTTGAGCATTCCGGTGTCTGGTGTCGCAGCCATCTTTGGGGGTACTGCAGGAGGTGCAGAGAGGTATGGGAGAGTTGTCAGTGGTAAGGTGGATGTGAGTCGTGTGGGTTTCTTTCCTTTCTTTCTTCCTGTTGACGTGTCCGATGAACTATCATCTACAGCAGCGACAGGATTGTTCCTCCAGACGTGAAGGTCAGGTTCAGTGGTACCTCTGATATTGAGTCCCCACAGTGACAGATTTTCGATGAGGTTGGCGTTATGTGTATACCAGGAGTTTTCGTGTTGGTAGATTTCGTACCAAGCATCTTCTGCTTCAATATACTCGACGTCAATAGCGGTGTTGTTTGCTGCGATCAGTTGGTATCCTTGTAGCAATTCCCAGAAGGTTCCTCCACCTGCAAGGTTGTTGATGTTCGGGGTGGTGCAGCATACAATGATTCATCTTTCAGCAGGATCAGTTAGGTCCTGTGCTGGTTCGATGCATGCTCTATCGGCAATGTTCTTAGGGGCGATCAGAGTCGTTTGCTCTGGATCCAGGGTGACTGCGAGGGCTGTATTGGAGCCTCTTTCCGCGTTGTTTTCAACTTTCTATTTACTACTCATGAATGCGAGTTTGTTGTGCTACACAATGAGCGTAGGGTCTGTAGAAGATGGTCTCAGCTTGTTTTACGATCCAGCCAGATCATTCATGCCGTAGGGCAAGGGTTCAGGTAGCGGCAATGGGGCAAAGGGCGACTTTGCCAAATAAATGCTCAGAGACAAGAGGGACGCGCTTATTCACTCGAGATGAGCAAACGTTGGCTGGAAAAGCTGAGACAAAGTAACTACAGGGTCAACTACCTCGTACTTATACTCGTACAGACTGTGATTTTCATGACTATTTTCAAGTAATATCTCAGGAGCCTATGCAAGCGCTCCGCTGGAAAATGGCGCAATCAGTCGCAATCTGTGTGTTGTCCCTCCGACTTTCCTCCAACTTCGTCACGTGGCATGTGATTGTGACACACATAGCTAAGGACAAGGAGGATCTCCAGGTATGGCTCAAAAGACAATGTCGATTGATAACAGCCAACAGCCTATACAGCTATTAGAGCAGGCACTGGGTGGATAGTCCAAGAAGTCAAGCTTAGGTCTTCAGCAACCATAAGCCAGAGCCTATATACTACTCCAAGGAGGTTTGAACCCCAGCTTGGAACTCTGAAACCCTAATATACAGATCTTAGGAATGAGTCACAATGAGTCAGAGATAATCAGAAGCCAATGGCATAAGGCCCTCATGGCATGAGTCAGAGATAAGGAATCACGAGTTGTATGGGTGTAGTCACAAACCAATCATGAAGCAGGAAGCATATGGTACACATCAGAAACCAGGCACAATTGATAAGAACATACAAGTCATTGCAAACATGAGGCAGTCAAGACCGATCCAGGCACAAGCTCATCTGGACCCTTCTGGTGCAAGTCTAGCCAGGTCACGTGACAGGCAGTTGCATAAGATCATGTGATCTACTCCCAATATTCCTGGGGCTTGTGAGCGCTACCTGGATGGTATTGGTAGTCAGGTGACTTAGCTCATTCTTGGGCACTAATGTTATGATCGGAGAAACGGACTCTTACTACATGGTTATGACCCCTTAGTAAGTAGTAATGTGTCATGGACTTAATGCATCAGTCAGCAGTCGCAGTATCACATGCTAGATATTATGACTCATTCCTAGTAGTAGCTGTAGTAGGGTTCGAGCTACTTACGCTACTAGTCATCTCCGATTGGAGGGGAGCTTTAAAGCTACCCTGCAAACTGTATAAGTAGGGTACGCAGGAGACCAAGAACGCCATCTTGGTCTTCTTCAATCACTACCTTCTTGACTCATACTCCAGCCTTTCACTTGTCTCCCTTGAGCAAGTCGACCAACCTACTGCCCAGTGAGCTTGAGAGTGTCCTGGTGCAACGACTACGATCATGAGATTGTGTGACCAAGCCACTCTGAAGAGCTCCAGATGAGCGAGTTCTCATTCCGCTAAGTCGTGAACGCCCTTTCGAAGTCTAAGTCAGACTTAACGCTGGTAGTGGCATTACATTAAGACCAAGATCCACCAACCGTGGCGTTCACAACCCGAGATCGGTGGACCAACTTCAGACTGTACCCCCTCGAACGATGAGGAGACCGCAACGTACCCACACAATTCCTAGGCGCAGCCCGGTGGAGAGAATATCGAGGAGACACAGGATACTTCGTAGACTTCGCGTCGGGGCCCACCTGATACTGACCAGTTGAGTTCAACTTTGACAACTTGTGTTGGGTAGAGATTACGTGGAACCCCATCAACAACAGGTGGGACGCCATGAGACCTGCAGGACGAAACTACAATTGCGACATCAACTCACGAGGACTACCTACAAGAGAGCAGTGGGGACACATAGATGGACAACTGGAGCTCAGCACATCAGAACCAAGAACTCCGGCACCATCAGAAACGAGTGAAGGTGAAACCACGGATCACAAAGAAGAGTTGGAAGAAGCCGAACCAGAGGAAGAGGAACTGGTCCAAACAGCTGAGTCCCTCCACATAAACGAGCCAGAAACCATCCACATCTACTCCCCAGCCATCGCAATGGCCACCACGACCACAGTTGAAACAATGGAAGAAGTTGTAGCTACCGAAGAAGCACAAAGGATAGCAGAAGAAGCGGAATCCTACCTCAGGCCTATAAACCCAACTACAGGCCACAGAATGACGGTGGACGACGCTGCCATATTTCGAGCAGTAGGCCCCGACCAGCTGGACCCACCTCCTGGAAGGGGAGGACCACCACCATGAAGACCATTTGGAGGAGCGCCAGGAGATTTCAGAGGCAGACTGCCCAGAGGAGGACCACCAGGAGGAAACCCTTTTGGACCGCCACCAGCAGGAGGACCGGTAGGAGCAGGAGCGGGAGCACCAGGACCTGACAAACTAAGTGGCGAACCTCCCACCATATTCAAAGGAGACCGTGCTGACTATGAATCTTTCCTCACGCAATGGCACCTATACTGGGGGCTTAACAGTGACGCCTTAGTGATGCGCAACGTCTACAGGCGATGCCTCCTGTTCCTAGGATACGTCAAAGGGCCACTAGTCAGCGGATGGACATTAGGATTCCTCCAGTGGTTAAACAATGAGCTGCGCTGAGGAATAGATCGCTACGACGAATACCTCTGGGATACTCTAACGGCAGGATTTGCGGATCGATTTTCCAACGTACTAGAAGAAGAGCAGGCGCAAGCAGCCCTCGCCAAAGGGCTCAAAATGGTTGGGGATGATATTGACACGTACATCACCACGTTCAAACAGCTAGCGAGAAAAGCTGACTACCGCCTCAATGACTGACAAATGATCGACCGCTTCACCACGGGTCTCCCAGGCAAGCTATTCTCAAAGGTGTACGAACTCGACAATCCCACAACCTTTGATGAATGGAAGGAAGCCACCATGAAGCGGCAGAAACAGCACATTCACCTGCGAGCCAGACTGAACCTATCATCGTCAAACAAACCTGCAACGACGAGGATTCAACCTCAGAGCACCGTGGAATCCCCCATGCAATCCACCACCCCGTTACGACCCAAATGCCATGGACACATCAGCGGATCAATCCCGCGCACGACTCGCCGGAGCAGAAGACATCCTTCAGAGACAAAAGCCCCCCTTCCCACCAAGGTATGGACAGAACAGACGAGAAGGACCTAGATGCGAAATGAGGGAAGTAATCTGCTATAATTGCAACCTCCCAGGCCACTTCTCACAAGATTGCATGAGGCCCAGGAGACAGTCACAACAAAGGGGGAACCCCACGACCAACGTCCGGAGAATGGACATGCACCAAGAACCGGAATCATCGCTGAGAGCAGCATCAACCCCCCAACAGACGGCACAGGACTGGTTGGAAGGGGTTAGAGGAGCAAGCGACGAAGTAAAAGACCTCATATTCCAAGATTTGTGGAATCAGGAGGGTTTTCAGGACACCTGAACCCATTGGCCTGGGTGAGGGCAACAAATTGTAGCTCTGTAATCATGACTCGCTTCCGTTCTCTTAGAATTCCAGTCTCAATTCACACACGTTACTCAATGGCTGACATAAAAGGACTTGTAGACTCGGGAGCCACTGACAACTTCATACGACCAGCATTTGCCAAGCGCATGGGGCTGGGACTGCAGACCCTAGATCGTCCAAAAAAGATCTACAACATAGATAACACTGAAAACAAAGCTGGGTCAATCACGCACTTCATAGACCTAGACGTACAGACCAAAGGCATCCACAGAAACATTCGCTTCCTGGTCACCGACATTGGAGCCAAAGACCTAGTACTGGGGTACCTGTGGCTCGCAGCATACGAACCAACAATCAGCTGGAGACACGCCACCATACACGAAAGCGCACTACCGATTGTAATCCGATCAATAGACCCCGCTGTTGACCAAACTGTCATCGCAGCAGCTCTTACGAATGAAGAAGCAGAAGAAATAGTGCAAGAACTAGAAGAAGTATGCCAAATACGAACCACAGCTATGGAGCTGGCCATTGCGGCCCATCAACCACAACAAGAAGTGGAAATACCGGCTCCATACCAACGATTTGCCAAACTCTTCAGCGAAGAAGCATCACATCGATTTCCACCCTCACGACCCTACAATCACGCAATCAAACTTAAACCCGGAGCACCCGCAACCATAGACTGCAAAATCTACCCCATGAGCCAAGAAGAAGACGGCCAACTCAAGACGTGGCTAGATGAACAATTGAAGTTAGGCTACATTCAACCATCCAAATTGCCGTATGCCTCATTGTTCTTCTTCATTAAAAAGAAAGACGGGAAACTACAACCGGTGCAAGACTACCAGAAGATCAACGCCTACACAGTACATAACCAATACCCTCTACCGCTCATGGCCAAGCTCATCAACAACCTCAGTAACAGACACATCTTCACCAAACTTGATGTCCGCTGGGGGTATAACAACATACATATCAAAGAAGGTGACGAATACAAAGCAGCGTTCAAGACGAAATATGGACTCTTCAAACCCCTCGTCATGTACTTCGGACTCACAAACTCACCAGCCACCTTCCAACACATGATGAACGATATCTTAGGCAACACCATCCAAGTCTTCACAGCAATGGGTACAATCATTCGCATTTACATGGACGACATCGGCATCGCGACACTCGAGCACGCCGGCCTCCAGGCACACATTGATGCCATATGCACAGTC
Organism: Lactarius akahatsu; assembly: GCA_021524915.1. NCBI lineage: Eukaryota > Fungi > Basidiomycota > Agaricomycetes > Russulales > Russulaceae > Lactarius > Lactarius akahatsu. The sequence goes on along the minus strand of JAKELL010000161.1, from coordinate 79,606 downwards.
CTCCAAGTGGCAATGGACCATGACCTCTACTTCAAACTGTCCAAATGCATCTTCCACCAACCTCGTATGGATTACCTGGGGGTCATCCTTGAAAAGGGGGTGACACGCATGGACCCGGTAAAAATTTTGGGCATCCGCAACTGGCCACAACCCACCAAAGTACGTGACGTCCGCTCATTCTTGGGCTTCTGCAATTTTTACTGCCTCTTCATCCGGGGCTTCACAACGCACGCACGAGCCCTCAACAAACTCACGCGCAAAGTGTTGATAAGTGGCCTGAGCACATCTAGCGGCTCAATGGACATGCAGATAACGGACTGCTCTAGATAAGATATATTGGACTTATGTAGATTAGATTATACTGTATATGATCTTTACAATCTCGGACTTTTCTTATCTATGACATCACTGTACAATGACATCATGGACTCCTCTGGACTCCCCTTCTATTTCGTCCTTGTACTCTGACCTTTGTTCTTATCTTTATTATGATATCACTATGATATCATATTCCAGACTTTTCTTGTTCTATACGCCTTGTTCTCCAGAACAGTACACTCCTTTGTCCACTTGTAGAACAATGCGTCTTGTATTTACTGTGACCAGCTGTTACCTGTGTCACCCTGTATTTTGTATAAGTAGTGCAGCTTGTACGCTCCTGGTCCACATCAGTTCTCATCTGTTGTGTGCCAGGTATGTCTCCTTTCCTGTAAAATCTATCAGTTCTCATCTGTTGTGCGCCAGACATCATCTGCTTCACTTGCTAGATCTTACTCTGTTGCTGCTTCAAGCCTACTTGCATATCTCACCACAGTCTTCCCAGTCCACTGTGAGTATGCCCTTTATGTATGCTGTTCATCACAAAGACACGGAATGGACTTGGGGACAGGACGAAGAGAAGGCCTTTCAAAAACTCAAAGACCTAGTCACATCAGAACCAGTACTAGCACACCCTACACTGACAGACCAATTCGAACTGGAAGTAGACGCATCGGGCTATGCAGTGGGAGCCGTCCTACTCCAAAAGAAAACTGATGGAAAGTGACTCCCATTAGGATACTATTCGGCCACGCTCAGTGAAGCAGAGCGCAACTACGACATTTACGACTTCGAACTCCTGGCCATAGTAAAAGCCTTAAGGCACTGGCAACCATTCCTTGCGGGATCACCACACAAAATCAAAATATTCTCCGACCACCTCAACCTCACCCATTGGAAAACACCCCAAAAGATAAGTCGCCGAGTAGCTTGAGAAGTGCTCAAACTCATGGAATACAACTTCGAAATCCACCACATCAAGGGAAAGAACAATGGCAGAGCAGATGCCCTCTCCCGACGACCAGACTACAACCAAGGGGAACGGGACAACGAGGGAGTCACGGTCCTACCCGAAACTGTCTTCATACGCACAGTAACGATACGACCACCAGAAGATCGCCAACAAGATGAAAACCAAATACATCCCTGGATAGACCTGCACAAACTAAAGAAAATCGACGGAATATGGTACCGACAGGGGGCCAAAGTCATCATCAGGAACCAAGACACGATCCGCACCATCATCCAAAACCACCACGACCCACCGATATATGGACACCCCAGCATCAAACAAACATGCCGAATTATCGAGCAGCACTACTGGTGGCCTAATATGATCGCCCACGTAACCGAATATGTCAAAGGATGCACCGAATGCCAACGACACAAAGTTAACAACCGACCTACAAGGGTGCCACTAGTACCTATCACCCCGAAACCGGACACAAACCCCTTCGAGGTCATAGCGCTGGACTTCATCACAAAGCTCCCTATATCCCAAGGGTACGACTCCATCCTCACAGTCACTGATCACAACTGTACCAAAGCATCAATCTTCATCCGTGTAATGAAGAAATCACGGCAGAGGGGATGGCAGCTTTGTACGTCACACATGTATTCCGGAGATTCGGGCTACCAGCCAAAATCATCAGTGACCGAGACCCCCGATTTGCATCCAAATTCACACGAGAAATATGCCGTATTTTAGGAATCTACCAGAACATCTCTACAGCCTACCATCCACAGACAGACGGACAATCGGAACAGACCAATCAGTGGCTGGAGCAATACCTGAGGTTCTGGATGAATGAGTGCCAAGATAACTGGGCGCACTTCCTCCCCATGGCAGAATTCGTGCACAACAGCTGGCCCCATGAGGCAACAAGGAAGTCCCCTTTCACCCTCATGATGGGATATGACCCACGCACTGATTGGACCGATAAGCCATCACTGATACCACAGGTACTCACACGCCTACATCAATTCCAAGAAGCACGGAGGGACGCCCAAAATTTGATCAAAAAAGCTCAAGCGCTGTGGGTGAAACACTGAAACACCCCGTGATATCAAACGGGGGACCGAGTATGGCTGGAGGGGCGCCATCTACGAACCAATCAGCCTACCGCCAAGCTCGCAGCGCGAAGACATGGACCATTCCAAATCACCAAGGTACTCTCCCCTGTCAACTACCAACTGGAACTTCCCACGCAGTGGAGCATCCACCCGGTATTCCACACGGATCTACTAACCCCTTACCGAGAGACGCTCATGCACGGAAAAAAATTCCAACGCCCGCCACTGGATCTAGTAGATGGCGAAGAAGAATACGAAGTGGAGCGCATTCTGGACTCTCGATGATTCAGCCGGAACAAAAAATTGCAATACCTCGTGAAATGGAAGGGGTACCCAGACTTGGAGAACCAGTGGGTCGACAAAGATGACGTATTTGCTGACGAAGTGGTAGCGGAGTACGAGCGGAGCACAAACGCTAGAAAAGTGCATATAAGCCACGGAGAAACGGAGACTCACCCCCCATCTCCTCACACTGGATTCTTCACTTCGCCCACAATGTCTCTTCCCACTACCTCCACTTCCACCGCTCTCACTTCCCGCCTTGTCGACAGCCTCACCTGACAAGAGCTCAGCGACGCCCTCAATCACATCCAGTCCATCATCAATTTGGAAGACCCTGACTAGCCCATCATGTACTGGCTCACCAATAGTCGAGGACAGTGCCTCTGCACCGTGCTGTACACCGAAGCCAAAATTACTCGGCTTTGTGAGTCTGTCGGAGGGGATGAAGATCCCTCACCTCAACTTATCACCAGTTGCGTTGAGGAAGAAGAAGAACAAGGCCACACTGCGATGGGAGGAGTGGATGAAAACATGGTCGTGGAGGGAACCCGCGGAGGATTGGCACCAACAGCAACTGGCAACCGCAGCAGCACGGAGGGCCTGCATCCTCATCTGACGCCGACAACATATCGAGATGCTGAAAGGGCGGTGTATGAAGCAGTCAAAGGGATGCTGAGGGAGTGGTACCCAGCTGAGCAACCCTACCTCATCACCGCCACTGACACTGACGACCCCCATGAAACCCCCTACGCCTGCGACACAACGGGGCGTCCTCTATACTGCACCAGGGTCGTCGTCGACATGGAGGCCGCGCCTATGCCTGCAGTCCGTCTCCAATACCTCGGAGGCACTGTGTGCACCGTGCCTCATGGATACAAACATAATCGGGGGGACGACTTTGTCCACTACCCCATCACCGACGCACAGGGGGTCACGCGACAGGCCACCTTCGTCTAGGTCATCAGCGGGCCAGACCCCCTCATACTCAGACTCGTAGACGACAGCAACAAGGTCTACAGTCACCCTCTCTATGCTGAGCCGCAAGTCCATGAGGCCGGCAAGCCCCACTACACCCCCGAGGACATGTATGCCTTCATTGGCGGACACAGCAACCAGCACCGCATGGATAGGGCGGTGAATGAGCTGAAGGATGTGGGGCTTAAAGCTGAGTTGACCCGCTACCGCACCTACAGACACAAGGCTGAAAGGATGGAGCAGCGGCTGCACGCCCTCACTCAGGCTCTTGGCGGAGTGCAGGGGGAGCTCACAAGGTGCAAGTTCAGGCTGGAGATGGCCAACGTATTGGATCGAGTTATGGAGAGGCAAGAGGCATGGGTAGGAGGGATTGGCCCCACTCGGCACCATGGACGTCGCAGCTGAAGAGGGGGTGATGTTACGATTGGAGAAACGGACTCTTACTACACGGTTATGACCCCTTAGTAAGTAGTAATGTGTCATGGACTTAACGCATCCGTCAGCAGTCGCAGTATCACATGCTAGATATTATGACTCGTTCCTAGTAGTAGCTGTAGTAGGGTTCGTGTAACGCCACCACAGGGGCGTTAAGTACGACGTGTACTTCAGCAAGTCAACGGGATTGGATAAGCACAAGTCGGTTAAGACTCAGTTCGGTGATGAACAAGTATCACTCGGTCTCCCAGGGACACAAGGATAATAGCGGAAATCAAGGCTCAAGCAAAGAGGCGAGCGAAAATGGGGACTCAAGCGCAAAGGCGAGTCAAAGTCGGTTCGTGAGGCGAAGACAATGTGGTATTACACAAGAAGTCAAGTCTACCATACAAGCTAGGTAGGGCGTGACTTATATACTAGTACAGGGTGTTTGTAAGGTACAAACACATGGCGCGATCCTGAGGTACTGGCCTCAGCGAGCTAATAAGGGAGCATGAAGGGAATGTCCATAAGAAGCACAAGGGAATCCCGCGGGGGCACGCGGGGCTCAAATGACGTCAGCGGGTCCTAGAAGTCATAGGTCTGGCTTTTCTACGGTCATGGGGTTGGTGCGAAATAAGAGTCGAAGAGTGAATCAGAACGGATCATGGATAAAGGTACACGCGAACACGAGGTGAGGTGAGAAGTTAAACAGAACACGTCGTATAGTAGGGCGAAAATCGTAACATTACCCCCCTGTCAGACTCGAAGTTGCCATGACTTTGACTAGTCACTGGTGTAGTACCAGTCATCCTCGACAGGTACAGTGTCAGGGATCGGTGAGGGAGGGCGTGGACAGGTGTGGTGACGAAAGAAGAGGTGACGACCTCATTCACCACATTCCCGACACTGCTTGTACTGGGGGCAGTGGATCTCTTCATGCCTCGCGTCATACCGCAGACACTTTCCGCACCACCAAGGGCGGTCGTCCGGGTCGATATAGGCGGGCGACATGGGGGAGATCCAACGGATGAGGCACACATCGTACTGGTGGGTATGACTGCCACACCATTGACATGGCTGCTTGGCCCTCCGTTGAGGGCACTGCGCGATCAGATGGTCCATTGACTTGTTGATAAGTGACCTGAGCGCATCTAGCGGCTCAATGGACATGCAGATAATGGACTGCTTTAGATAAGATATATTGGACTCATGTAGATTAGATTATACTGTATATGATCTTTACATTCTCGGACTTTCTTATCTATGACATCACTGTACAATGACATCATGGACTCCTCTGGACTCCCCTTGTATTTCATCCTTGTACTCTGATCCTTGTTGTTATCTTTATTATGATGTCACTATGATATCATGTTCTAGACTTTCCTTGTTCTATACTGTTACGATTCTCGTCTTTCTGTACGATAGGTCTTATCTGCTTATCTGTCTCGTCTCGCGTTCACGTGTACGTTTACCTATGTTCCGCTTCGATTCGATCCCCGCCTCTTATCTCGCACCAACCCCATGACCGTAGGGAAGCCAGGGCTGTGACTTCTAGAGCCCGCTGACGTCATTTGAATCCCGTGTGCCCCCGCGGGATTCTCTTGTACTATTCATAGACCTCCCCTTCACACTTCCTCATTAGCTCGCTGGGGCCAGTACCTCAGGATCGCGTCATATGTTTGTACCCCACAAACATCCTGTAGTAGTATATAAGTCACGCCCTACCTAGCTTGTACGGTAGACTTGACTTCTTGTGTAATACCACAATTGTCTTTGCCTCACGAACATCTTTGACTCACCGTTGCGCTTGAGTCCCTCTTCGCTCGCCTTTTCGCTTGAGCCTTGAACTTCCGCTATTATCCTTGTGTCCCTGGGAGACCAAGTGATACTTGTTCACCATCGAACTGAACCTTGACCGGTTCACGCCTAGCCGATCCCGTTGACTTACCAAAGTACACGTCGTACTTAACGCCCCTGTGGTGGCGTTACATATACGCCTTGTTCTCCAGAACAGTACACTCCTTTGTCCACTTGTAGAACAATGTGTCTTGTATTTACTGTGACCAGCTGTTACCTGCGTCACTCTGTATTTTTGTATAAGTAGTGTAGCTTGTACGCTCCTGGTCCACATCAGTTCTCATCTGTTGTGTGCCAGGTATGTTTCCCTCTCTTGTATAAAACATCAGTTCTCATCTGTTGTGTGCCAGACACCCATCTGCTTCACCTGCAAGATCTCTCTGTTGCTGCTTCAAGCCCACCTTCATATCTCACCACAGTCACCAGTTCACTGTGAGTATGATCCCTTCATGTGCGCTGTTCATCAGGTTATGGGCCCTGGTGCCCTAGCCACTCCACTTGGCTGGTCACTGTGTTCTTAGGATCACACACCAGGCTAAGGTCTGTCTGGGGCCTCACCAGCCTTGCCCAAGGCAGTAGACACTGGGGCGCCAGTGGTCTCTGCTGAGGAACCTCCTGTTCATGTACTGCCCAGTAGTCCTACTTTCATCCCTACTGTTTTCCTAGCCCCTGCGCTATGCGCAAGGAGATTGGGTCTGGTAGCCCCTTAATACATATCCAGGTGTGCATGGCCCACTGGGCTGTGTATTGTGGAGCTTAGTGCCAGCTGTCTCTGGTGCTCCACACTGGGCGCAGGATCTCCTCACCATGGGAGTGTAAAACCTGGTTCAGACTCTGGGGGGTGTTCACCACTATGGTGTTCTGCAACCAGATACCTGCCTTGTAGCGGCAATGGGAAAGGATTCAGTAAAGCCACTTATGGCGATGAGGCAACCAACAGGCCGAGGAGGCTGAGGTAGACAGCCTTGGGCTCTGAAAGCATCCATTCCATATCCCCCTGACGCAAACTAGTGAGCCGTGTCCTAGACACATCCTGGCTGGCAGCTGGCTCCTAGTATGGCAAAGGGATCTTCCATCCTGGGCCTAGCCCTTGTATCACTGGCATACCACAGGAGGCAGGACGCGTTAGCGTTCTGGCCTTACAGATTCACAGACAGGAGTGGTATCCCCATCATATCTTGCAAACTGTTAGAAGCACTGTCGCTGACTGCTCCTCGGCAACAGATAAATCATCCCCATGTCTGCCACCTCTTCTCGCGCTGCCTCGCCCACTGGTGTTGCCACCACTAGTGCGGCTGCAGGAGCCACAGCAGGTACCTCAACCGGCCTGCCCCCAATTACTTCTGGGTCCACACCCTCTACACGCATTGCCAATGTGTACTCCACAACCTTTGGCATGCCTTCTGGCATTCGCCTCGAGCAATTCGATGGGACTCACTGGAATGAATGGTCTGGGACACTTGAGGCCATCCTCACTCTACATGAGGCTGAGGATGTGTTCACCTGTCATACCCCGCCCACTGGAGTCTCCCCTGAAGAGTGGGAATCCATCCAGCGTCGGTCCAAGGCGTACCTCCGCCTATATCTTAAACCAGACGTCTACTCCCTCGTTGCCGACCCATATGCCTATCCCACCTTCGCTGCGAAGTGGGACAAGCTGAAGGATGTGTATGCTGGTGCTTCGGGCAGCACCACCATTTTTAACTTGTGGATCCAGTTAACTCAAGCCCGCCTCGACGACTCCGCACCCATGGCCTCACAGTTGGCCAAACTCAATGAGCTGCGGGTCGGCCTCACCAATGCACAGATGGGTGTCACAGACACCCAATTCTGTCTCATACTTCTCCACGCCCTGCCAGCCTCCTATGAGGTTCTGGCATCTTTTATACTTGCCAGTGGCGCACCCTCCAAGCTCAAGCACGCTGAAATAATTGCGCGCATTGTTTCGGAGGAGGCACGCCGCTCTGGCCCCTCTGGTTCCTCGCTCAATAAGGCTGCCCCTATCAAGCCTAGTGGTGGTACCCGTAAGAAGAAGGATCACTCTCAGCTTACGTGCCACTACTGTAACAAGAAGGGGCATATCAAGCCTGACTGCAGGCAGAGGAAGAAGGATGAAGCTGCAGGGAAGTTGAAGGACACTGGCAACAAGGCTGCCAACTCTCATGTACTCGTACCTACCACCGCCTCCATTAAGGAGGTCAGTGATGAACCGGCCATTGATTGGGCCGCCAATACAGTTGGAGTTGCCTTGTATGCTGTCTCGCGTGTGCGTTGGATGATGGACAGTGGTGCAACACACCACATCACACCACATTGGTCTGACTTCAAGGACTATACCCCATGTCAAGGCAGTGTGCGCCTAGGGGATAAGTCCACAATCGACCAAGTTGGTGTAGGCTCCGTCGTCTTCACTACGAGCCAAGGCATTCCTATCACCCTAAGCAATGTGCTGCACCTACCACAGGTGAAAACACGCTTCTTGTCAACGCGTGCACTAGCACAAAAGGGTGCAGAAGTGGCCTTTGACAGTGGCTCTTTTAAAATATCTGTCAACAAAATTTGTGTAGCTGTTGGCTACTTGGAGGACAACCTATACTGGTTGGACGCTTCAAGCATTGGCCTAAATGCTCACGTCAAAAGTGCTGCCACCACTCTTGATATCTGGCATCAGCGCATGGGACACATCTCCTCTGCTGCTCTCAAGTCGTATGGTCCCTCTGCCACTACTGGCATGGACATTGACAGCTCTACCATGCACACTGGTGTGTGTCGTGGGTGCAAGTTAGGCAAATCCACTCGCCAACCCTTCTCTGCGTCCTCTACCAAAAGGACAACCCGTATCTTTGAGATTGTGCACAGTGACCTAGCCGGTCCTATGCAAACTCAGTCCCTGCAAGGCTCCGCCTACACCGCCACCTTCATAGACGACCACTCTAAGTTCGCAGTGGTATACTTCATTAAGTCGAAGGATCAGTTTGTGAAAGTGCTGCAGATGTATTTGGCCTGGGGTGAAACCCAGACGTCCCATAAACTGCACGCACTCCACTCTGACCGCGGCGGCAAGTACATGGCTAGCCAAGTGCAGGACATTCTCAAACAGAGGGGGATAGAGCATCACCTTACAATGCCAGGTTCACCACAGTCGAATGGGAAAGCCGAGCGGTTTAACTGCACCATCACGGATAAGGCGATGGCCATGCTTCACACTGCTGGCATGTCTAAAGGCTTCTGGGAGCATGCAATGAGCACTGCGGTACACATCTACAACTGCTCTCCCACCCGTACGCTTAAGTGGCGCACACCTTATGAGATCTGGTACTCTGGCAAAGTACCAGATGTCTCACATCTGCACGTCTTCGGATGCAAGGGGTACATGCACGTACCCGCTGATAAGCGTCACAAATTGGATGCGAAGGCCATTGAGGTCACGCTTATTGGGTTTGAGCCTGAATCTAAGGGCTATAAGCTCTGGGACCGCCAAACCCGCTCTGTCAGATTGTCCAGGGATGTGACATTCGACTGAGAGCAGCTTCCCGTCCCTCCAGGGTGTTGAGCCACACCCACAACCTTCTCAAGTGGTGTCACAACCACTACCTCCACCAGTAATTGCCGTACCTAGCACGTCGGCGTTACCACCACAGTGAGTTCCCTCCCCTGCACACTCCAGCAGTAGTGAGGAGGAGGATGTTGAAGAACTCCTAGACCCAAAACAAGAGCGTCCACACACACCACCACCACCACCTGCGCTGCCCACTCTGCCCACCACGCCAAAGTGTGAGCAAGCCACCCCTACCTCACCACCGCCGCGCCAAAGTGCAATGCGCATCATGCACCATGTCCCACCTCCCTCACCAGATATGCCTGGAGGCTTTGAGGCTTGTGCACAGCGTAGTCAGCTGCTGCGCGAGATGGACAATGCACCAAGACGCTCTAGCCGTGTACCTGTGCCCAACCCTCGCTATTACAGTGGGGACAATGCTGGTACTACGCGGCAGGCAACTGGGGTATGCGGAACTGTTAGCTGCGGCCTATGTTGGCAGAGACCCTGCATCCTATGCAGAGGCCATGCGGTCTGCAGATGCAGATGAGTGGACTAAGGCGTGTCAGTATGAAATGGACGCACTCGCCCACAATGGCACATGGGAGTTAGTGGATCTCCCGCCTAATCGTAAGGCAGTAAAATCCAAATGGGTCTTCAAGCTCAAAGCGGATGGCCGCTACAGAGCTCGCTTGGTGGCTAAGGGATTCACACAGATCCCTGGCATAGATTTCGATGAAACCTTCTCTCCTGTCGCACGATTTGAGTCGCTGAGATTGCTTCTGGCATTGGCCGCGCTGGAGGACTGGCACATCCATCAGATGGATGTCAAGTCCGCATTTCTCAATGGCGTGCTTGATGAGGAGATATACATGGAGCAGCCACAAGGTTTCACCATTACTGGTGCAGAGACGAAGGTGTGTCGCCTTGTCAAAGCGATATATGGTCTCAAACAAGCCTCCCATGCATGGAACTTGCAATTCCATGGAGTGCTCCTTGCACTCGGCTTCAAGCGGACGTTCGCTGATGCAGGCGTATACGTGTTGCCGCAACGAGAGGGGGATGGACCACTCTTCGTTATCGTTTACGTTGACGACATCACAATTTTGGGTGCCTCTTTGGAGAGGATTAAGCGTTTAAAGTCAGATCTCTCTGAACGCTATGAGATGACAGACCTCGGGGAGATAGAATCATATCTTGGTATGCACATTGTGCGCGACCGCTCCCTCAGATGCATCGAAATAGATCAGTCTGGCTATGTCAAGGATGTCCTTGAACGCTTTGGCATGTCTAATGCCACTCCACACTCCACACCCTTACCCGCTGGTGCTGACGAGCACCTTCATAAATATACGGGTCAGGCTACTGCCTCTGACATTACGCACTATCAATCACTCATTGGTAGTCTGCTGTACATTCAGATTGGCACTAGGCCAGACATTTCCTTTGCTGTATCACGTTTGGCGCAGTATGCAGCAAATCCTTCACCACAACATCTATGGCTTGCGCAATACGTTCTGTCCTACCTAGTGGGAACTGTGGACATGTGTATAGTTTATGATGGTGCCAGTGGAGATGGCCTTCATGGCTACTCTGATTCTTCCCTGGGTGACCAGGTAGATGATAGACACTCCACTTCCGGTTATGTGTTCTTATTAGCCAATGGTGCAATAAGCTGGTCTTCGCGAAAGCAAAAGACTGTAGCCCAAAACACTACAGAGGCAGAATACATGGCCATGACCGACACGGCCAACCAAGCCGCATGGTATCAGAGCTTCCTTGAGGAACTCGGGTACGAGGTCGACGACCCCATCCCACTGCATGGTGACAATAAGGGTGCCATTGACTTGGCCTTGAACCCTGTCACTGGGAGGCGATCAAAGCACATTGCCATTAGGCATCATGTCATTAGGGAATACATCGAAAGGGGGACCATCACCCTTATTAGAACCCCTACTGCGGAAATGGTTGCGGACGGCTTCACCAAGTCACTTGCACAAGTCCTGCTGCAGCAACACAACATAGACATGGGCTTGTGCTAGTCCTAGATTGCTGATCACAGGGAGATGTTGATAAGTGACCTGAGCGCATCTAGCGGCTCAATGGACATGCAGATAACGGACTGCTTTAGATAAGATATATTGGACTCATGTAGATTAGATTATACTGTATATGATCTTTACATTCTCGGACTTTCTTATCTATGACATCACTGTACAATGACATCATGGACTCCTCTGGACTCCCCTTGTATTTTGTCCTTGTACTCTGATCCTTGTTGTTATCTTTATTATGATGTCACTATGATATCATGTTCCAGACTTTCCTTGTTCTATACGCCTTGTTCTCCAGAACAGTACACTCCTTTGTCCACTTGTAGAACAATGCGTCTTGTATTTACTGTGACCAGCTGTTACCTGCGTCACTCTGTATTTTTGTATAAGTAGTGTAGCTTGTACGCTCCTGGTCCACATCAGTTCTCATCTGTTGTGTGCCAGGTATGTTTCCCTCTCTTGTATAAAACATCAGTTCTCATCTGTTGTGTGCCAGACACCCATCTGCTTCACCTGCAAGATCTCTCTGTTGCTGCTTCAAGCCCACCTTCATATCTCACCACAGTCACCAGTTCACTGTGAGTATGATCCCTTCATGTGCGCTGTTCATCACAACTTGCACTGGAAACACTTGCGAGGGTGCCTACTGCTCTTGCCTTGCAGGCGCGGCATCTCGCAAGTTCCTCCGGTGCACGGGGGGATGGGAATGGGATCAGGAGTGGGGCGTGGGCGTATAAACTTGGCCTGGAGCTCATCATACTTCTCAGATATCAGCGGTATTGCATGGGCATACTGCAATCACTTCCGCACGCGCTCGCGAGATCCATATCCATATGGAAGTGATCACGCACGAGGTCCGTCTCCATACGTCGAAGCTCGGACTCACGCGTGGTGATCGCGTCCTTCCATAGTAAGCAATCCCGGAGATGTGCCACGTCTGCGTGAAGACGGACATTGTGTAACTCTGTCAGGACTTCATTGACGCATATGGCTCATGGGTCATGCGGATGGAACATCGCGAGCTGTTGGTCCATGACATGCTGAGGCAGTTGTCCCTCATACACCCCTTGCAGGTAAACTGACTGCACGTAGCATGGGTGCCCCCTCCCCATAGTTCCAACGATTTCCCAGTAGTCCTTTCGATAGTAGATGAAGCGCACAATCTGCTTCGGGTACCCGGCCTCCCCGATCTTCAGCAGGAAGTAAAGGTAGGAGAGGTCAGGGTCATTGCGAAGGAAGGGAAGTCCCAGATCAGTGGTGTCCTCCCCCGTCTCCTCGTCATCAAGGAATGCGTAGGTGGGATCAGGTTCGACGAGGCGGGGTTGTGTGACAGGTGTGGTTATGTGGCCGATGCCCAGCGGGAATGGGGGAAGTGGTACGTGTTCGAGAGGTGGTGGTGGGGTGTGTTGTTGCGGTTCAGGAGGGGTAGGGACGATGGGGACAGGTACTGTGATGGGAGTATCAACAGGTGGGGCGGTGAGAGTGAGTAGTGAGGTGGCCGCTTCTTCCTGCGCGAGGCGATCAAGCGTGGGAACAATTAATGACAAGATAGGGGGGTCTGGGCTAGGGACTACAGAGTACGGCGTACAACCCTCCGGCTGTGAGGGGACACCCTGGTCCTGGGAGGGCACGGTTAGTTGTTCGAGTATGAGTTGCACCAGTGGGCGCGAGGGAACTTTAGAGACGATGGGAGTGGATGTCATGGTGTGTAAGAGAGGAAGGGGGGATGTGCGATTCGGGTTCATAGGGTGTCCTTTTAAATCTTTCGCCCAGCCCCTTTGGCGGTGGGATTATGCTGGAAGAAGTCGGCGATAAGATCAGGTGCATGTCGGACATTTTCGAGTGGTTCCCATGAGCTGTCGCTCACGGGGAATCCCTTCCATTGGACCAGGAATTGGAGCTTGCGCCCTTGGCCATAGAACCTTGATCTGAGGATTTGCTCCACTTCAAATTCCTCTTCTCCATCAATAAGGTCAGGAGGGGGTCGCGTGAAGTTTATCCCGTGCAGTTCCGTCTCCTTATATGGGGTGAGGAGGTTGGCGTGGAACACGGGGTGGATCTTCCATGACTTCGGGAGTTCTAATTCATAAGATACCGTGGAGAGGGCCTTCTTGATGCGGAAAGGTCTGTGGCGTTTAGGGGCTAGCTTGGCCATGGGGTAGGATGTTTTAAGGTTCGTCCCCTCTAACCATACTTGCGCTCCTTCTTGATAGGGGATAAAGCAAGTGCACCCTCACTTCATCATGAGTTCTTGGGCGTGCTTGATACAATCCTGCGTGTGCTGTCGGAAGTTGCCCATGTCTTCCAAGCGCTGATCGACAGATGGGGAGGTCGTTGGTTTTGGGATCCAAGTGGTGCGTGGCTCCCATCCCATGATGAGTGAGAAGGGGGAGTGTTTCGTCGTTGCATTGGGCCATGCGTTATGTGCGAACTGCACTACGGGGAGGGCCTCTGCCCAGTTATCCTGTTGCACATTGCTCCAATGGCGTAAGTATTGTTCCAGCCATTGGTTGGTTCGTTCTGACTGTCCGTCTGTCTGGGGGTGATACGCCAATGAAATATTCTGCCTAATTCTGAGAACTCGGCAGAGTTGTGTCATAAATGCGGACGTAAATCGAGGGTCTCGATCGGTGATCAGTTTTTGGGGTATGCCGTAATGGGGGTAGACGTGGCGGAGGTATAGCCTGGCTACGCCCTCCACGGTGATCGTTTCGTTGCACAGGATGAAGATGGCTGCCTTGGAGCAGTTGTGGTCAGTGATGGTGAGGATTGAGTCATATCCCTGCGATAACAGTAGTTTCGTAATGAAGTCCATAGCCACGACTTTGAATGGTTCTGCTCCCGGGTCGGTTGTGATGGGGAAGAGGTGTGGTTTTTGTCAGTGGGGGTTGATTTTGTTGGCTTGGCATGTGGTGCAACCCTTGACGTACTCTTCAACGTCTTTGCGCATATTGGGCCACCAGTAGTCTTGTCGTAAAAGCTCATAGGTATTCGCGATTCCGGGGTGTCCCATGGCTGGTGTGTCGTGGAAAAAGGTGATTACCCCCCGTTTAAGATCATTGTCCCTGACAACGACAAGGGTGTCTCCTTTCCACCATAACCCCTCATGCTTTTTCAGGCTGTGTGGTTCAATCCATTGTAGTACCTGTGCTTCATCAAGGTTTTGCACGATCTGGGTCCAGATGTCCATGTCGTGCATTGACATCTCGGTAGTCCAGATAAAGCGGTCTGCAGGGAGAACAGTGATGTTGTTGTTGTCTTCATCACCTGGCGCATAGTCTGCTCGCCAGGATAGGGCATCTGTGTGACCGTTTTTGACGCCGGGTACGTGCTTCAATACGAAGTCGTATTCTGACAACTCTAGAAACTCGCGTGCTACTCGTCGGCTGATTTTTTGCGGTTCCTTCCAATATTGAAGGTTGGCGTGGTCGGTGTGTATGATGATCTTATGGGGTGAGCCAATGAGGTATGTGCGCCAGGCGCGAAGAGCTTTGACTACTGCAAGTAGCTCTCTGTCATAGATGTCGTAGTTCCACTCAGCTTGGGACAATGACTCTGAGTGGAACACTACTGGGTGGAGTTTTCGGTCTTCTCCAAGCTGATTGAGCACCACGCCAATGGCAATGTTGGATGCGTCCACTTCTAGCTCAAACGGGTTTGTCAGGTTGGGGGAGAGGAGAACTGGTTCTTGACATATTTGGTCCTTGATATGTTCGAACGCCTTCTGTTGCTCTACTCCCCAGTGCCACGGGGTGTCCTTTTTTGTGAGATTGTGGAGGGGGCGTGCGAGGGACGAGAACCCTTTGATGAATTGGCGATAGAAGTTGCAGAAACCGATAAAGGCACGTACTTCCTTGAGGCTTTTCGGGGGTTGCCATTCGTGGATGCCTCATACTTTTACGGGGTCCATCCGTAGCTTCCCATGTCTGATGATAAGCCCAAGGTACTCTGTTTCGCGCACCTCAAACTCGCGCTTCTCTGGTTTGATGTAGAGGTCATTTTCCGCACAGATGGTCAGAACCTGGTGGACTCTTTCTCAATGTCGTTCGAGGTCGTCGATAGTTGCGATGAGGATATCGTCCATGTATACAATCACCTCGTTTGTTAGTATTGGTCCTCGAAACGTGAAGTCCATCATTGCTTGGAAGGTTGCTGGGGAGTTCGTGAGACCGAAGTACATCACGAGTGGTTTGAAGGTTCCCTTATTCATTTTAAAGGCAGCCTTCCACTCGTGTCCTTCGTCTATGCAGATGTTATTATACCCCCAGTGGATATCCAGTTTCATGAAGAGTCGCGCGTCACGGATTTTATCAATGAGTTTGGGGATGAGGGGTAGCGGGTAATGGTTCCAAACCGTGACCTCGTTCAACCGTTGGTAGTCCTGTACGGGTCTGAGCTTGCCGTCTTTCTTCTTTATAAAGAAGAAGGGTGAGACGTATGGGGACTTCAACTGTCGAATGTATCCCCTTTCCAGTTGTTCTGCGAGGAATGTATCAAGAGCCTTATCCTCTTCTTGCGTTAGCAGGTACACCTCGCAGTCCATTGTTGTGGGTGCATTGGGTGTTAGGTCGATGGCATGGTCCCATGGTCGTTTCAGCGGGAAGCGGTGCGAGGCTTCCTCGTCGAATACCTTACGGTACCGCCGGTATTCTGGTGGAACCATTTCTTCGAAGGTTTGTGTTCCCCGCTTGGCAGCTTCTTGTTGCGCTAGTTCGGACGCCATCATGGTTTTTCACAGTAATGCCACGCATGGCTCTTGCTCGTCGTCTGCAATCTGCTCCCACGCCTCCTCGTCAAGTTGATACGTCTCCAATGCCCGTATAGATGCTTCTACTGGCGTGGCTTCGTCTGACGACTGGAGGCTGGATATGACCACCGGTTGACACTCTTCGTCCAACGTTGCTTCCCCCCACCTTACGAGTGGTTCGAATGCCAAGAACCATGGATAGCCTAGTATAACTTCATCCCTTCCTAAGTTTGTCACTAGGAAGCAAAGTGTTTTGGTGTCATTCCCGGTTCGGACGTTCAAGTCAGTGTATTGGGTGATGGCCCCATCTTTGTTGTGAGTCCCATCCACATTCCAGATGCGTATTGGTTGTGTGATGTCACGTGTTCCGATCTGCAGCCGCTTCAGTAGTGAGGCGCAGATAAAATTGTCTGTCGCTCCTGAGTCCAGGAGTACTTGTCGTTCGGCCGTTGCGTGTGCAGATTTGAAAAGTACTGGGATTTGCATAGATCGATATCTGCTATGGTACACGTTTACATTGAGTGCTCTAGCCCAGGCCGTTGGGTTCAAGCGTCAAGAAAATCCTCCTTCGCAAATAGCTTCTCCACCATGAGGTCTCGCACTTCCTGGGACTGCACTTTCATCGCAGCAATCTGTGCTTCAGCCTGTTCTTCCGTCGAAAGTACGCGGTTAGACTGTATGGCGACTGTAGTGATGGCGGGAGTTGATACGGTTGGGGGAGCGGAGACGGGAGCTGATTGGGTGGTCGCGGAGGAAGTAGCAATTCGAGCGCTCTTTTGTGGGCAGTTACACAAGATGTGCCCCATAGCGCGGCATCTAAAACAGCGCCCCTCCTTTTGAAGTTGGATGCAGTCAGCGTCGGTGAGAGCCACGGAGGCTCAGGCGCGTCCAACATCCATGGTGTTCGGGTCACGATTCTTGTTGAGGGCCTGTACCCACTGGTCACGGCTATGCCCTCCTTTCTTTTGGCGCGGGGTTCGGTTCTTGCCGAGTTGGTCCTTCAGAACCAAGTATTCAGCCTGCTGTAGTCGAGCAGCTCGCTTCCAATCCTCCCATGTAATGGGGTGTTGGAAGCGGATGGCGTTAATCACTAACTGGTTTGGAAGTCCATCTTGGAATAATTCCAACGTTGTGGCCTCGTCCAGACCATACCTGGCTTTTGTCGTCAGGTTGTCAAACTGGGCGATGTAAGAGTCGATGTCTTCCCCCTTCATCGCCAGGGTTTGCAAGGCTTTGCAAGCCTTCGTTTGTTCTGCAGTGTCAGTGTATGCCTGCAAAAATCGAGTTTCTACCTCGTTCCAGAGGTTATTTTGGGTTCGCAGGACTCCTGCTGTTATCTGATCATCGAGCCACCTCATCTGCTCATCAACCCAATCATCGACAAGTGGCCCTTGGATGTAAGAGAGGAAGGCCATGGCCCGTTGTCCAGGTATTGCAAGCAGGTCTACTGTCGGGTTCATTCCACAATACAATTTGAAGGCACGTAAGAAGGCCTTGCTCTTTTCTCGGTTTCCGTTGAATTCTGGTGGGGGGTTTCCTCCTAGGTGACCATTGCCGCCAGGTGCTGGTGCGGGTCCTCCGGCCGGTGCCAGTCCACCGCCACCGCCACTGCCACCGCTGGCGGGGGTTCCTCCAGCAGGTGCTCCACTTCCGCTAGGTACCCCTCCTCCACTTGTGAGGGTGGTGCTTGCGGATGCTTGTCCTTGTTGGGCCATTGCGTAAGACGGAAATGCTGAAGATGGGAGGTTGGTCGTTGGCACGGATACACTCAGGGATGGGGTGTCAGAAGGATCGATGTTAATGCCTGAAGGATTGGAGGATCCTAGAGGTCCAGTGTTCAGGGTGAGGGGTACTGGTCCTGTAGTGTACCACGCTCCCTCAGTCGGGGAATATTCAATAAAGGCCCAAAGGCGTCTGTCGTTGAGGTAATGGATTTGTCGGTATGATCGTGTCGAGGGGTCAAAGACAAAGTACCCTTTGACTCCATTGTGTTCTGCCCAGACCACGGTTCCTTTAACTCTATCTGATAGTTCGTCGGAACTGAAGCGGTCAATGTACTTGGGCCTAAACTTGGTTCGGCTGCAACTAGATGTCGCCACTGTGAGAGACTTGACTTAATGTAACACCACCACAGGGGCGTTAAGTACAACATGTACTTCAGCAAGTCAACGGGATCGGATAAGCACGAGTCGGTTAAGACTCAGTTTGGTGATGAACAAGTATCACTTGGTCTCCCAGTGACACAAGGATAATAGCGGAAATCAAGGCTCAAGCAAAGAGGCGAGTGAAAATGGGGACTCAAGCGCAAAGGCAAGTCAAAGTTGGTTTGTGAGGCAAAGACAATGTGGTATTACACAAGAAGTCAAGTCTACCATACAAGCTAGGTAGGGCGTGACTTATATACTAGTACAGGGTGTTTGTAAGGTACAAACACATGGCACGATCCTGAGGTACTGGCCTCAGCGAGCTAATAAGGGAGCATGAAGGGAACGTCCATAAGAAGCACAAGGGAATCCCACGGGGGCACGCGGGGCTCAAATGACGTCAGCGGGTCCTAGAAGTCATAGGTCTGGCTTTTCTACGGTCATGGGGTTGGTGCGAAATAAGAGTCGAAGAGTGAATCGGAACGGATCATGGATAAAGGTACACGCGAACACGAGGTGAGGTGAGAAGGTAAACAGAACACGTCGTATAGTAGGGCAAAAATTGTAACAGTTCAAGCTACTCACGCTACTAGTCGTCTCCGATTGGAGGGGAGCTTTAAAGCTACCCCGCAAACTGTATAAGTAGGGTACACGGAAGACCAAGGACACCATCTTGGTCTTCTTCAATCACTACCTTCTTGACTCGTACTCCAGCCTTTCGCTTGTCTCCCTTGAGCAAGTCGACCAACCTACTGCCCAGTGAGCTTGAGAGTGTCCTGGTGCAACAACTATGATCATGAGATCGTGTGACCAAGCCACTCCAAAGAGCTCCAGACAAGCGAGTTCTCATTCCGCTAAGTCGTGAATGCCCTTTCAAAGTCTAAGTCAGACTTAACGCCGGTAGTGGCATTACAACTAAACTGAAGGCCACAATCTTCATAACTTCAGCTTCTTCCTCAGCCAAATCAGCACGTGATTGCTTCACAGCAGTGTTCCAGGGTCATACAGGGGTGTCCAGGGGAGCAGTTACAGGTGAAACCATAACAGTGAGGCAAAGACAATGTGGTATTACACAAGAAGTCAAGTCTACCGTACAAGCTAGGTAGGGCGTGACTTATATACTAATACAGGGTGTTTGGCTAGGCCAAACACATGACACAAGAATGGCATCCTACGCCAAGTTGGGTACAAAGGGATACACTATAACAGAAGTCTTGGAACACGTGGGACCACACATGCATCAGATCAACTTGGAAAAGTATAGTGGTTTTCAATGGTGCAAACCACCAGTCAAAAGGGGTTGGGCACAAGTGGAACAAAGTGAAACAAGTGTTGATAAGTGGCCTGAGCGCATCTAGCGGCTCAATGGACATGCAGATAATGGACTGCTCTAGATAAGATATATTGGACTTATGTAGATTAGATTATACTTTATATGATCTTTACAATCTCGGACTTTTCTTATCTATGACATCACTGTACAATGACATCATGGACTCCTCTGGACTCCCCTTCTATTTTGTCCTTGTACTCTGACCTTTGTTCTTATCTTTATTATGATATCACTATGATATCATATTCCAGACCTTCCTTGTTCTATACACCTTGTTCTCCAGAACAGTACACTCCTTTGTCCACTTGTAGAACAATGCGTCTTGTATTTACTGTGACCAGCTGTTACCTGTGTCACCCTGTATTTTGTATAAGTAGTGCAGCTTGTACGCTCCTGGTCCACATCAGTTCTCATCTGTTGTGTGCCAGGTATGTCTTCTCCTCTATAATATCATCAGGTCTCATCTGTTGTGTGCCAGACTACAACTCTGCTTCACTTGCAAGATCTCTCTGTTGCTGCTTCAAGCTCACCTTCATATCTCACCACAGTCACCAGTTCACTGTGAGTATGATCCCTTCACGTGCGCTGTTCATCAACAAGTGGGCACATGACAAATGAGAACTCTGCGGAAACTGCATGTCATACAGTGAATGACAGAACATACTAAGGCACATACAGAGAAGAGGAAGGAATTGTAAAATCATAACACTGTGGTCTGCAAAGCTATCGTTGAGATTGACCTTGCGTGTGACATGATGATTGGGGACTGCAGCAGTTGGGGCCTTGCATTTGGCACTTGGACCAGTGCTGGCTGAGTTGCTTGAAGTGGTTGCTTCCACAGTCACTTTGGCTGCATTGCGGGCACATTGTGATGGGTGAGGAACATGAGCACCAGCACTGGCTGAGCTGCTTGAAGTGGTCACTTCAGCTGCACCATGGGCACATTGCAATGGGCAATGAATACAAGTAGTCTGTCATGCACCAGCAACCATCATCATTAGGAAAACCCATGTTTTACTTATTTGTACTTTCTGTTCTTTTTGCTCTTTTAGCAAGGGAAAAAAGGACCTGTTCAGAAAAGTACCAACTACTTAAAAAAAGAAATCCCCTCTTCTTTTTCTTTACTTTTCCTACTTTTTAGGCATATTTCTGGGGAAATTTTGGATTGTGGTCTGATTTTGGTCTATTTTTTTGAAATTTTGGTCCAATTTATTACCATATATGGAAATTTTCGGACCAAAAAATAAAGTTTGGTCCAATATTTCCATTTTTGGACATTTTTCTACTTGTTTTCTCAAAAGAATGAAAAAGTATGGAAAAGTATGAATAAGTAAATACATGGTTTTCCTGATGTGACTGGTGCACACCTGTAACATCTACCACGGATGTTGCCTGACTTAGGCTTCTTGCTTCGTGGCGATCCTTGAAAGTTGGAAGTTGTGGTTAGCAAAGGTCTCTGGGTAGAAGGCGGGATGAGGCTGAAGGCTCTCGTCTCTTCCAAAGTAAGCGTGGAGGTCTTCTAGTTGAATGACCCCTTGAGGGATCTTATCGATGTACTTAGCGCTGGCCCAAGAAGTGCTGTCAAGTATGAAGAAGGAATGATACGGAGCAGCCACACATTCGTTGCGATACAGATATACTTGATAAGCCGCAATGTCTGGAGGGAAGTCCACTGATCCACGAAGGGACAGGCAATAAGTCACGGGGATCCCTGGTCTAAGGGGATATGCCGGACAACTCACTTAAGAGGGGAAACCTCTTAGCAAAGACGAGTGGATGGTAGTGGTATTGGAAGAAGACCAAGATGCCATTCTTGGTCTTCGCACTACTCTACTTATACAGATATGCACAGGCTTTGAAACGCCGCTTGAAAACTACTAGCCAATAGCGTAAGTACCGTGAACCCTAGTACAGCTATCCTAGTATGAGTCACGTCGAGTCATTACAAGATCCAATCCGCTATCATACAATCACATGTGCCGGAGCTTACCCGGCTGACTGATCCTACAAGTCCATGACGATATTCTGCTGACGGCGATGTCATAGTCGATGCGTCAGTGTCCACTTCCTGGCCCGAGGTGCCGATCAAACCGAAACATAACAACACCTGTGACATTGTCCAAAGGGAAAGGAGTCGACTCATCCACATCATAAGACCAGACAATCTCTGACACGTCCTTCAAAGTGCCACCAGGTCAGATGGCTTGCCCAAGGTCGGATGTGGTAGAAGACATAGTGTGAGTATTGAAGTAGCTTAGTGGGATGTGAGTTTTCAATATGGCGAGGACATACCACAATTTTATGCATTTTTTTTGGGCCCAGACACTGGGAAGGAAGCTGATTTCGAATCACTCCTCTTTGAATGCACTTGTGAACTTGAATACAGGGGATTGGAATCAATAGAAAGTCATTAGAAGCAGCGGGTAACTCACAAGTCACCACAGGCCCACAGGTGATGACAGCAATATCAACCTAGTGCTGAGGGTGATGGCAGTAAAATCCTTGGAGGGAGGGAAGTCCCAACATTGAGGGGGTAGGGGATGGCTGCAATTTTGTCATCACACAGACAAAAAATGGAAGAATTGAGGAGGGCATCTTCCTACACAAAATGGAGAACATGATGTTGATGATGAGGAGGCAATAAGAGAGGGAATGGGAGGGATACTGTAACAAGCCACAATGCAGCCACCACACACCACCGCCACCACACAACACCACAGATAAGGTCCCATGGTTTCAGACTTGTGAATCTGACACCTCGCACACACTTTTGCACTTTGGAATGGGCCAACTGTAATATACTTCATTTCAGAAATTTCAAAAATTGTACATTTGCCAGCTACAGTATGAAAAATTTGGTTCAAACCTGTTCAAACACAGTTCACAACAGTTCACAAATATTGGGGTTTTGCTAAACCCCAAATGGAACCATCGGTCTGGTTCAGGTCAACGGCTAAACCCAAACCCTGAACTGGGGTTCGGTTCAGGAAAGTTCAGGTTTGCACCAAAGTTCAAACTGAACTTTACCATCACTAGGTGACAGGACAGACTCAGACACTTGAGGCCACAGTACTTAGGGGAATGAAAGCAGAAAACACACCTATCAACTCACAACTGAGGAGTTTGACTCTCGAAGGCCCGAAGGATTACAGCAAGGCTAAAGTGTCCAGCCACCAGCAACAACATGAGTACTAGTAGCATGGCAGGCAGGAGTAAATAAGTGGAGGGTGAATAAGGGATCGACTAATGTCCAATATATGGACCACTAAGTTGACTTGATTGTCATTGCAAATTATATTAAGATAATGGAATAATTTATAAACCTCTCTTTATGTGTCAGAAAATTATAAATAAAAATACTCAAACAATTAGATATTAGTCTATTGCTTAAGAGGGCTCTAATTATTTCCGAGCATATTTACACTTAATTGTTTATGTTGGCTGGTGCCTGACAACTAAGTTTAAATACATTTGTAAATAATCAGAGCTCTCTTGAGCAAGTGGCAAATATCTAATTGTTTGAGTATTTTTATTTATAATTGTCTGACACATAGAGAGAGGTCTACAAATTATTCCATTGTCTTGATACAGTTCACGATAACAGTCAAGTCAACTAAGTGGTCAATATATTGGACATTAATTGACCCCTTAGTTGACTATAAGCAGATTCTGCTTACCTGCTCCTGCCCACCATGTAGGGACAGCTTGAAGGAAGGTGTCAAGCTGCGATGCTGCCATGGTACTTGTAGTAGTTCCATTTGTTTGGGTACTCATTACTGTATGGGACCTCTCAGATCTTTTATTTTTGAATTGAGTGGGGCTTACAGCACAATACAGTATATGATGTCCTCAAATCAAATATTTGAGATCAAGTTGTGTAGCCTTGATATCTGACTCAGAGCGCTCTGTGTGAGCAACACTTGCTGAACCCTTTGCTGACCCTTGCCACATAGGTGCCTTTTTTGTTGTTCACAAACAATATGTTTGCAATATCCACTGGACTATACGGCCTGACAGCCCAGGGCTATGGACAGATCCCATGCTGGATGGATTGGCAACTCATACTATGCCTCACCCCAACTTCGGACACCCCCCCCAACTTCGGTCGGTCACGCTTTGTCATGCCCCTTATTGGGCATGCCAGTGAGAGCCTGAGTCCAGATCGAGTGCCGAATTGGCCGCCACTTTCTTGGCGGCTTTTGGAAGGCGCTCAGCTTACCCAATAAAACCCCGACCAGAGCATCAGTCCACAAGCGTGACAAACCACCCAGTTCTCGTTTTTTGCGACACAACAAGATTTTTATTTAAAAAATGGTTGGAGATTTTTCATAAATAGTACTGGATAGTATATATAAAATTTGGATGAGATTGGCGAAGAAATGAGCAAGAAATTTTGAGTGACCGAAGTCGGGGGGGGGGGGGGTGTCCGAAGTCAGGGTTAGGCATAGTAGGATCAAGAGGTGATGCCAGTGGGGACCACGGTATGTCTCTCAGTCTGCGTTTCCTAGCAACACCAAAACGACATGTTGTAACATGTAACACTTCACTCTCCCACGATGATCGGTGCGTCTGAGCATCGTACCACTGGTACCAGGCACGCGGGTAATGTAAATTGACTGCGCGGTGTCCCAGTTACTGTAGCGAAGCGACACTGGCAACAGATGGAACCAGACGTGCCTTCTGGCTGTGGTGACGAGTCAGCAAATCACTGCCCAAGGTTCTGCCTTACTGTATTAGGAATGTTGGTCTGAACCTCTGTGCTTGCCTCTGTGACAAACTTAATGGATCCAAAAGGGGCAGACTCGCCTGTCGGAACACCCAAGAGAACACTACGTCTGGGAAGCGACTGACCGACAAATTGGTGAGCACCTTGCTGTAGCACCTGGAGCCGAGCTTGTATGGCGCCTCCATGAAGACCCCATGGCACACGTTATGTGGATCCTTGCATGGATCATCGGACCAAGCATCGGACGCTGCAAATCAAGTATTTTGTTTTTCATTTATAGATCAAATATTCTCCTGGTGGTCTTTTTGTTTGTTTGTTTTTGGCTCCGCAGCAGTCCCGCAGCTCAGTAACAAAGGACCGCCGGTTTGACCGTACTTGTGCACAGACTTGCCACTGTTGGCACTCCGATATCCTCCTGGCGGACATCCTTACTGAGTCCGTTCCACTGTACGTCCGATGTCACCATATGCTTCCGATTCTTCTGCCCCGGGCCGCTTCTGGGTTCCCACCCTCCACCATGCATCCCCTCTCCGCAGAACAGAGCCCAGGCCTCCAATGGTCTCGGCCGAATTAGACTACGTTCTTCATAATGTATTTTCTTTGTACCATTTTACACTTGGCGAGATTTCGATATATCCCAAAGTGCCGCACGGAATTGTTTTCCCGATATCTTTTTCCGAAATAGGATTCAATCTGCGCCACTGAAGAATGCTAACATAATGCCTCTCCATTGTAGCACGTCTCTCGGCGTCCCAAATATCCGCACTTCTTGCCTCGATGGGTTAGGTCCTGCATGACGCCCGTGAAGAAGAATCACAACTGGCGCTGCATATATATTGTGGTTCGAGGGAAGCAGAACTGATCTCTTTTGTCCCCCACACCTGGAATGTCGGCACTTTTGAATCGTCTCCTTGGTGCTTTCTTTGTTGGCGTTGTTTTTTCCTCGATGTAAGTCCCATGTATCTATCTTTTTCTAGGTTATCTCATACCCTTTGCTTCAGACTATATGGCGTTACATGGTTACAAGTGTACTTGTACTTCACCGAGCATTCTTCGAAGGATGGTGCCTTTCTAAAGTCGTTTGTAAGTCACGAAATACCTTGTCCACGGTCTCTCATGCAAATGGGTCACAGGTTGCAGTACTCGTGTAGGCCGACGACATGCTATCCAAATTTGCTCACGCTTATGACCTTCCTATGCAGGGTGCTCGACTCGATACACTTGGCACTCCTTTGTCATGGGTTCTACATAGCTGCGGTTACGAATTTCGGGAACTATCTGGCCGACCTTCATGCCCCATGGTAAGCGCGAAGTATTCGTCAATAATCTGTCAACCCACCTTCTTCGTAGGAGTTTGGTGGTACGGCGATTCACATCAGCAAAATTTGAACGATAGAGTTTACTCATACGTTCTGGCGGTGGTTTTAGGTTCAAAGTATCATTGGGGGTGCGTCTATCGACATCACTCATTTGTGATACGGGGTTGTCATCCCTTTTCCCAGTGGCTGTTACTACGTGCATTCAGCAGTGAGTTTCGGTCTCAAGTCGACATTCGGGCTCTCACTACCACGTTCGTTAGATTCTACGCTGTCAGGATTTACCAACGTACGTGGATTGTTCGATATTCCGCACCGTTATCAAGTGTCCGTTGCAGTGAGCCAAAGAAAGAATGTTTACATGCCACTCGTTATTGTTTGTACAGACTTCCGATTTCCGCGACACGACTTGGACCTGACCGCGTTTTGTCCAGAGTGTGCTATCTGCAACAGAGTTCGGTGAGTGGATTTCAACGCCCAAGGAACGCTGTATCTGAAACGGATCCAGGTTTTGCTATTGGTAAGCTTACCAACAGCGTTAACGTGAGACTGACGTGTAGCGCTGACTTGTTTCTTTTGAAGTATTCACTGTGAAAAGGTGAGCGGTTAATTGATATGCGTTTCGAATATTGTTTGGAAACCACTTCAGTTTTCAAATGGGATCGTACCTGGAAAACGCCCCGTCGGTTGTTAGTCCCACAGACGCATTCGTCCGTTCCTTATCGTTTCTGATGTCTCGCCTCCAGCCGTATGGAGCTAGCGCTTTATCGCTCGAGGTGGCGTGCGGTGTATTCATCACAGCGGGCATGGTGTATTATGTTCTCCAACAGCGCTCGGGTGCCAAAAGGTGCGCCCTTGGCATCAGCGTTGACAATTCGCGTATTCACCTTTCTTCACTCAACCACATTTCCTCGTAGGACGAAACGCGTTGTCAACCTGGTGATATTGTACATTGTCAATAGTGGGGCGCTGAATCTGTAAGACACTCGCCCTTTTTGACGTACAATATCTGATGTGTAGTCGGTGATGGAAAGGGTTTTCGCTTCTACCTGTCTCATTACGGTGAGTACCGAGGCAGGCATTGTCCCACGCTAGTATTGACCAACGTTGACTCCCCATGACCCCAGTATGTGAAATTTCCTACGACGCTGATCTACGCACCGTCTTTCTTCGTCCTTGTCCGGTTATATGTGTGTTCATTCATCACGATGTACGTCCCATCCACCGTTATCTAGTCGTCGTATAGCACGCAGGCACTTATTGTCGGAAACAGACTCAATTCGCGCGTTAATGTGCGCTCGAGATTAAGAAGTGAACGACGCACCGTTGTCACAATCACTCACGAGCAGGTCATCGATGGTCACCCACAATCAACGCTCAAGCTCGGTTCCCACTCAAGTAGTGAAATGCTGGCAATGATGAGAGTCGGAGAGGGGACAGCGGAGAAAGCAGTAGGAGTAGGCGAAGACGTTTGTTGAACTTGCAACTGGGTCACGTCTAGAATGTGGTTCCTGGATATACCTCCTCCGAGTCGGCGAGCAGGTTGGACTACCAACAGCTGGTTGAATCACTCTCTGTAACTCTAGCGTCTAAACCTGTCCTAATCTCTCTAGGAGATCTGGTCCCTAGACGAGTCGGTTCAGTGCTGTGATCGGGTGCTGAGCTGTGTTCTTATTGTCTCTAAATACATTCTATTCCCCCTGGCCTGGTGGGCTGGTGGACTTTGAACATTGCGCGCAAATGAAAGTCTTATGAAATCATTGATTCGCTGAGACTATGACAAGCCTCATAAGTACCACATGGCCCCAATTCCAATAGTGCACACGCACAATTGTATGAAAATATAATGGATGCCACTTCAATCACATGCAACTCTCTTTATACGCAAAAATACGCAAAAAAGGTCGGTCCTAGCCCGAATAAAAATACTGTCCCTCATTTATTGGCTTCGCGCGCCATAGGCATTACATGGTCTTAGTAACCTTCGGGCTTCAGGAGCTATAGAGGTGTTGCACATCAGAAGTAATCAGAGAGATCAGATGGAGCTGGTATTTGACACGTCTCGTATGACTTACTGGCAGAGGCTCAGTCAGGTTGACAAGATGAAATTAAATGATGACCTCTACGGTGGAATCGACAGAGAACTGTCAACCTTACCGCGGCGCTGTGACGTTTCCAGTGCCAGGGTGTAACGCCCCCCACACTCGTTCGGCGACGCCCGTCATTGCCTCACGCCATTGGTGGCCAGCCAGTCCGTCGGTCTCGGAACCAGAACGCGAAGTGAGGAGCGCGTAGGGTAGCCCCGCATCACCGCCGGTGCTCACGCCCGGCGTAAGCGGAAGCTCACCAAGGAGCTCAACGCCGAGCCCCTTAGCCGCGTCAGACGAACCAAACAGGCGGTGTGGGGTATTACAAGAGGGACAGAGGAAGTACGACTGATTAAGGACAAGGCCAATTGTCTTTCAAAAAAGGCTTTGATCATTACAAAGCTAGCAACGGAGAACAAATGGACATACGGGAATAGAGAGTTTGTGGAAGGCCGCAATTCCCTTCCGAACGTCCGCAAGAGCAACGTCTTGCGGCGTTGAAACGATCACTGAGCCTATCAGTTCGCGTGGCAATTAAAGTCCGACATTCAACGCGTAAATACCAAACACAAAAGGGTGTCAGAGAAGCGCTCGTACCATCCACGTTGACGAGTTGTCCGAGTGAGAGGGGTACATCCCCAGTACCAGGTGGCATGTCTATCACCAGAAGGTCGAGGCCGGGTCCATGTGCATCTGCCCCGCGCCAGTCAACGTCGAAAAGCAACTGCTGCACGGCTTTTTGTACCATCAGGCCGCGCCAGGTCACGGGGGCATCGGCACCAGGGAGCAGGAACCCCATAGACATTGCAGGGAGGCCGTGATTGGTGAGGGGGACGAGCGCACCAGCTGACGACGCGCGAACGCAAGAGTCATGCAGGCGAGGAGTAATGAGGGTGTGAAGACGAACTGGGCGTTAGATGGGGTTCTCCGGCGGTTTCGAGACCGAGGAGCTTGGGCACAGATGGACCGAAGATGTCGAGGTCCAGCACGCCGACTCGCGCGCGTTTACGGGAGGCAATGGAGAACGCGAGGTTCACTTTGAGAAGAGTGTCGCCGAACATGTCGGATCGCTACACACGAGACAAGGATGTTGAGAGGACGGACCTGCCACAGTGCTTTTGCCCACGCCGCCCTTTCCGCTGGCAACAGCGACGACCTTTTTGACGTGCGGGATGCCGCGCTTTGGTGGGAGTCCGCGACGCGGCATCATCGGGGGTTCCCCACTCTTCGGGAGACCCTGTAGGAAACGAATCAGCGAAATGTGCGTGGATCAAGTAAGTGTTGGGTACGAGGGGGTTCTCATGACGCAGTGTGCGCAAGGTGTTGAAGAATCGCCGCGTTGTTGAGTTCATGGATGTGGTGACTGACTGGAGAAGTTGAACTCTCTCAAGACTTTCAACGCAAGCGCGTCGCCCTCACGAAATGTCTGTCACTTCTCCTCGTTTTGCATATCATTTGACAAAAATAAAAGGCCACCCAAGGGCTCTACGCGCAAAAAGCCTTCGGCTGCACCGAGCACAGAAGGTACCGCAACACCTCAAATTCCTGTGCGCACTACCTAGCCTTTTCTTCCTGCCCCAGCTAATTACTCCTAGACCCTCGCGGAGCAACTATCTATCTTATCTGCCCCGCGGCCGTTCAAGAACCCGGCCTACACAAAGAATGCGAGTCGCCGAACCAAAAACTTGAAGACCGTTCTTGGACAGGAGCGCGAGCGCGAAAGGCTGGAGAGGGAGAAACGGAGGAAAGAGCGTGAGGAAGCTATGGAAGTTGATGGTGCTACTTCGGTTAGCCCAGTCGTGGAGGACGATTTGTCGTCGTGTAAGTGGGGTTTCGATAGCCTCAAAGCTCACTGCGCATCGTTGAGGAATAAGGACGTTAGATCTATCCATCGAAGCACCACCATCGGTATTGCCACAGCGACGCTATTGCGATATTACTGGCCTAGAAGTACGTGAATCGTGCGCTTCATGACCTCCTCGTGACGATGTACTTCACAGGCACCGTACACCGACCCAATAACAGGGCTGCGTTTTCACGACAAGAGCATCTACGAACTTATCAAAGGCCTGGTGAGCACATGTATCACAGATTGCTCCTTATGCGCCAACTAACCTCTACCTGACCCAGTCTACCAGCGCTGCGAAAGACTACCTCGGTGCACGGGGCGTCAACCCAATTGTGAAATGAGTTCCTGGCCAGTGACTCTGCTGGAGCGTAGACACAGTTACCACAAATGGAATAATGAGACAAAAAAAGATTGACAAGAAGGGGATTCGAACCCCTGCCTGCATACGCAGATGAGAAACCTGAATCATCAGGCAAGCTTTCGCTTGAGTCACACGCCTTGGACCACTCGGCCACCTTGCCATAGTTTTTACTAGGGGAAGTTCGTTGGATTATGCAGTTTGGGAAGTAGTCACGTGGTGAGGATAGTCAAGTCGTCCGTTCGTTCCGTCGTTTGACGCGTTTTGTCACGGTGATGTTCACACTCCCTCGGCTTCGCGCGCTTCGAGTCCCCCTCGCAAGGGCCAACTCGACGCTCGAAAGCCTCTCGAGTGCGTCGTCTATCACTTCACCTCCAGCTTCTTCTACCCCGTCCGACGCGGCTGCCCCACACGACGCTGATTCAGTCTCGACACTTGCCCCTCGACATAGGACTCAGGGTCGTAAGAACCTAAAATATCCTGCCATTCGCCCAAGTATTAATGTCGAGAGACCTCGTGAATGGAATCCTCCCGTCGCACCTGGCGCCATCCCTGCGTATGACCAAGCCCTCGCCTACATTCGTGCAGACGCGGCTGCAGTACAAGTGGAAGCTGACGCGCTTCGGCTGAGCATTGAGAAAGGAGTGGTACCTACTGAGGATGTAGAGGACGCAAAAAAGCGGCTGGAGGTGCTGGAGGTTATGGCGCAAATAAACCTGCCAGAGGTGAGGTGGAAGGCTGCGAATGGGATGGGTCTGTTTTCCTGCTCGGCTTTCAACTGCGGCTTGATTGACGCGATTCTTGGTCACAGCGGATATGAGCCAGAAAGTTTATCGTCACCTCGTTGAACAACGCTGGCGAAATGAAGGCGCTTTGGACCTTCTCGTATGTTGTTTTATTCCTCCGTTCTCAAGGCAATATCCATTTCTAAACAAGCTCCCAGATGGAACGTCTTTACCAGATGCATGTCATTCCAGACGTCCTTCCTGTGCTCCAGCCCACAGTTGACTTGCGTGTGGTCTTGCCGGAGGGCCCGCCGAAGGATGCCGTCCTTCGTGCAAGAGCAAAGAGGAAGACCGCGCCAGTCGAGGCCGGCGCCTTGTTTGTTAACGAGCAGGTATATGCGTGTGCTGAGACAGTTAAATCATCTGTACTGACTTGTCCACATTTAGACGCGTCGCCCACCCAAGCTCTATGCGACCGTATTCCACCCTGAGCCGAGGTTCTACACTTTACTTATGGTCGATCCAGGTAACTCCATCACTTATTCTACGTTGGCACAATCTGAACCGCCCGCAGACGTTCCGGACGAGGAGAGTCAGTCATTCAGGACGTACCTTCATTGGTTGCAGTGCGTTTGTCCATTTTCATTCCTATAATGTGAACGTCATGATGATATGGTGTTGTGAACAGGCCGAACATTAGCCTCTCTGCGACATCTGCCGGCTTGCTCCCTTCCATCGCGCACACGCCGTATGTGCCCCCGCACCCTGCGCGGGGGACGCCATACCATCGTTATGTCTTATTACTACTTCCTCACGCGGACCCGACTGCGAAGCTCTCACTCCCGCCCGGCCCACTCGAGCGAGATGCTTTTGACGTACGAAAGTTTGTGCAGGACCACGCACTCGGGACTAATGGCGGAGGCGCATTTATGTGGAGGGCGGTCTGGGATCTGGAGAGTTCGAGGATCTGGAGAGAGGTCATCAGTGAGTTCTCACACCTATTCGTAAGCGTGTCCGCGAGCTGATCTGTTGGGCAGAAAAACCTGAGCCACGGTATGGATATCCGCCCAAGCCGGATCCATATGGGACGTTGAAGGAGGCGAAACGGTACGTATAAGTTGGTAGTTGCTGTGCCTCACGCCTGGTCAGCCTATGTCTCTGGCTCTTAGAAATAGATTTAATTTACTGGCCGTGGGAAGATCCGTTCTTTCTCGTCATCGTTTGCCTCATGCACTTCAAGTTGGCTCTGATCACTGGCAACGGCTGTGCCAGAAAGGCTTCAGGTCCACTGTTATGTCTAAACTCAAGACTTCCAGACATTGTCAACACGATCCTCAGAACGAGCGGAAAGTCACCGGCTAACGTGAAAGGACCGTAGGCTGTGAAGTAACCCACGCCCACTCTCCTGATGGGATCATTCATTTTTGACGATCTGTCATCTCCTTCCTATTTGCCTCGGCGCCATGACAGAGGCCTTCATCAATAGCGCTGCGAGTTGGGTAAGCGACCGCCCCCATCGGCCGCCTTTTGACCCCCTTTCGCTGCTGTCGATTCCGATTCAGTCTTTCTTGACTTTTATCTGCCATGCCCGCACTGGTCCCTGTGAACAACACCCTTGGGGCATTGTTCATCGGCACGATCCTCTCGTCCATGTACGTCCCGCTGTCTGTAATACGCTGTTACAGTATCTGATCGAGCCTGATCGGCCATCTAGAATCTATGGTGTTACTTGGTTGCAAGTATATTCTTACTATAATAGCCACAGCTCAAGGGATCGATGGCCTCTAAAGTCCTTTGTGAGCCCCCCACTCGCTGTGTTCTACCCTCGGGATCGTGACGAAGTCTTTGCAGGTCGCATTTTTGATGTACGCATTTTCGAGAGCTTCGCTATCCGATTGATGGTAGTGACATCACCTTCGACTAGGCTCATTGACTCGGCCAATGTGGCTTTCATTATTCACACGAATTATTATACTAGCGTCACGAATTTTGGGGATTATCAATCCCTCCAATTCGTACCATGGTGAGCCACTCCAAAAGTACTGTCTATGTTGACGTCCTTATGATATTTCTAGGAGTCTTCCCGTACGTCTATGTTTGACGCACGGGTCGTCCCGAAACTTACAAAAACAAACATCTCTCTGAAGGCGATTGCTTTATCCGGCTGTGAGCTAGTCTGTTGTGACCAACTTTGTCCGCAATGCTTATGCACCGGTTACCAGTTATTCTTGAAGTTTCTGTAGAGCAGTACGTTTTCATCGGGAGCCCATGCAACTCTTACTGAAGGAGTCCTAGCTTCTATGCATATAGGATCTATCGTCGTGAGTTTATTGGTGTTTTCCATCTGTAGGAGACTCATTTTAGTCCAGTGAGCAGAGGTTCTCCATATCTACCAGCGGCGATCGTACGTATAGTCAATTTGTTCGGTCTCGGGGTTGATGCCCACTGACATGAGCAGTCCGCCGTCTCAGTCTCATCATTTGGTGAGTGACATGCCTCGCGAGACGTTCGCCTTATTTTTAATCCACTTTTGTAAGTTATTGGGATTTGTATGTTTCTCCTCTCTGTCCCTTTGATTGTAGGTCGCTGAGATGTTGTTCTCGTCTTTCAGTGTTCTGTGCAAAAGTGTGAGCCGTAGTTGCTCACGTTGTTTTCCTTGTTGCTAACTGGGTCGGCATATAGCCTGGAGTACATACACGAGCCGGGAAATCGCTTTCAGGCACGTTGACTCGTATGATGACTCGGAGTTGAGCTGCAATTTCTTATTATCATCCATATCAGGGTCTTTGCATGGCTACATTAGGTTGCAAGGTCCTCTGCGACGTCCTTATCACTTTTGGAATGGTTTACACCCTCTTGTATAACCGCACTCAAGTTCGGAGGTATGTTCGTTCCAAAATGCAGTCACTTCGTTTACACTGGGAATCTCACTAGAACAAACAATGTGTTGAACCTTCTCGCGATTTATGCTATCAATTGCGGCACACTTAACTTGTGAGCCAGCACACTGATGGGCGTCGACTTATTCTTTTCATACAATTGTGCCATTCTGCAGAATGTTCGCCATCTCTTGCGTCACCTTGGTATTGTCCACTTTTACCTCCCGTGTCCTCTATTGACCCCCTTTCCCTGAATGAAGCTCGCTAAGTATCGAAATGCGTTCCTTTATGCGCCGTCCTTCTTCATCATGATTCGGCTCTATTTCTGCGGGTTCATGTCCATGTTCGTCTTCTTTGTTCCTTCGCGACTCCCTGATTCCTGACATCCTAACCCAGCCTAAACTCACGAGATAACCTCCGTGAGACGCTTGACGGACCGGAAGGTGCTGTCACCACGTTTACTTTGCGTAATGCACGCAAGGGTACCGGCCCATGCGGTGTGCAAGTTACGACTGAAACGAGCACCAACGCAGGTGTCCCGAAGAGTCTTCCACCAGTTTCCTCCGACACGTCGATCTCGGACAGTGTCATAGCCTTTAACAGAGAGAAGTACCCAGTGCCCCCTGTACCCGGGGTCTTGACTGTATGAGCGGGAAGATATATCGTAATCAGTAGGCTCCTTGCGTAGACCCTTTTCGTGCATGTGTACCGTCGTTTGCTTGCCTGGTTGGGCCGTAGTACTTCCAACATTACCAAAGATATGTCTCTTAAATTATACCGATGGCTCTTCGCAACCGGTTGTGCCTCACTCCGTCTCAGATCGGCGGGGTCTGGTCCGCGCTGATTGAGACTCGATAACCCTGAGTGATCAGGCTCGCCACAGGGCAAACTCCTCCCCGATTCGATGTAGACCGGTGACCGTCTCACGGCGTGCAAAGCAGAGTTTTCTGACCAATAAAACCCTTAGAAAACCTTAAAAAAACCCTTGATAAGTGGTTATGTTTAACACTCCATTGGGTTTTCTATGGGTTTTATTGGTCTGAAAACCCTGCTTTGCACGCAGTGTCTGTATATGAAGGGTAAACAAGTCACGAGCCTAGATTCAAACTCCTGTTTTGTGATGACAGGGAAAACATGACTTTCTTGGCACCTTCCTTTTTGAGGACGTGATTCCCTGCAGAAAAACGGCCACTCAGACTCCTTCCCGATTCGATGCTCCGCATAAGAGGCTCCTAATCAATCATGTGTGATTTCCCACACACACCTTCCTTTTATATCCGAACTTCAGCACCTCATTACGCTACGCACCAACTGGGGACACTTGTGTTGGCGTTTCCTGGGGCGTGACACATTGTGGTCTTTCGTCTTGGGTTTCTGTATTTTTGATTGTAAATGTGCATCTCCATTTTGGGAAAATGTAATTAATTTATTGATTGCTTGACTTGACATTGGTGTGTATGCATGAATGTGTGAACATGCGAATCCCACCTTTGCGTCTTCTCTGTGCAATGGCTTCTTCACTCAATTCTGCTGTCGATCTTCCTTCTCTGAATGACATGCGAGAAACTGTCAGGGATCGCTTCAGTTTCTCCCTGTGCACTTAGCAGCTCAAGGCCACTCTGACACAACTGGAAGGTTTAGCGTTTACCACGAACGCTTGCCTGACTTAGGTTTCTTGGATAGTGGTGAACCTTTGTGTGAAGAAGTTTCTGTTTACTGTGGCGTCAGCGTAGAAGGTGGGATGAGGTAGGATATGCTCGTCTAGTCCAAAGTATGTGTGGATGTCTTTGAAGATCAGTATTCCTGCGGGCACTTCGGTGATGTAGCGTGTGTAAGTCCAACTGGGACTGTTGAGGATGTAGAAGGTGTGATACAGTGAAGTGACATGCTTGTTGCAATATAGATGGATCTTATGGGCTGCGGTGCCAATGGAGTATTCCACTAGCCATGAGGGGACTTGGGATAAGTCACGGGGGATCCCTGGTCTAAGGGGATATGCTGGATGACTCACTTAAAGGGGGAGAGCCCTAGAGATGACAAGTAATGATGGTGGTATTGAAGAAGACCAAGATGCGGTTCTTGCATCTGCAAAAATGGACCCTGTCAAAGCTGTCAAGGACTGGTTGCCAACTGTCACCAACCGGTCCCTGACAGCTTTGACAGGGTCCACCCTTGCAGATATGGTCTTCGCCATACTCTACTTATACAGATACACGCGGGCTTTAAAGTGCCACTCCAAGAAGTACTAGCCAATAGTGTAAGTAGAGCGAACCCTAATACAACTATCCTAGTATGAGTCACAGCAAGTCATTCCAAGATCTGAACCGTATTGTACAATCACATGTGCCAGAGCTTATCCAGCTGACTGATCCTAATGTCCATGATGATATACTGCTGATGAGAGTGTCATATGTAACGCCACCACAGGGGCGTTAAGTACGACGTGTACTTCGGTAAGTCAACAGGATCGGCTAGGCGTGAACCGGTCAAGGTTCAGTTCGATGGTGAACAAGTATCACTTGGTCTCCCAGGGACACAAGGATAATAGCGGAAGTTCAAGGCTCAAGCGAAAAGGCGAGCGAAGAGGGACTCAAGCGCAACGGTGAGTCAAAGACGTTCGTGAGGCAAAGACAATTGTGGTATTACACAAGAAGTCAAGTCTACCGTACAAGCTAGGTAGGGCGTGACTTATATACTACTACAGGATGTTTGTGGGGTACAAACATATGACGCGATCCTGAGGTACTGGCCCCAGCGAGCTAATGAGGAAGTGTGAAGGGGAGGTCCATGAATAGTACAAGAGAATCCCGCGGGGGCACGCGGGATTCAAATGACGTCAGCGGGCTCTAGAAGTCACAGCCCTGGCTTCCCTACGGTCATGGGGTTGGTGCGAGATAAGAGGCGGGGATTGAATCGAAGCGGAACATAGGTAAACGTACACGTGAACGCGAGACGAGACAGATAAGCAGATAAGACCTATCGTACAGAAAGACGAGAATCGTAACATTACCCCCCCGTCAGATTCGAAGTCGCCACGACTTCGACTAGTCGCTGGTGTAGTACCAGTCATCTTCGACTGGCACCGTGTCTGGGATCGGTGAAGGGGGGCGGGGGCAGGTATGACGACGTAAAAAGAGGTGACGACCCCGCTCACCACACTCTCGGCACTGCTCATACTGAGGGCAGTGTATCTCCTCGTGCTTGGCATCGTATCGCAGACACTTACCGCACCACCAAGGGCGGTCGTCTGGATCGACGTAGGCAGGCGACATGGGGGAGATCCGACAGATGAGGCATACGTCGTATTGATGAGTGCGACTACCACACCACTGACACGGCTGCTTGGCCCTCCGTTGAGGGCACTGCGCGATCAAGTGGTCCGTCGATTTGCACTGAAAGCACTTGTGAGGTCGTCTGCTGCCTTCCCCTTGAAGGCGAGGCATCTCACAAGGCCCTCCGGCGCGTGGGGGAATGGGGATGGCCTCGGGAGTGGACCGTGGGCGTATGAGCTTGGTCTGGAGCTCGTCGAATTTTTCTGATATGAGTGGTATGACACGTGCGTACTGCAACCGCTTCCGCACACTTGTGAGGTCCATATCCATGTGGAAGCGGTCACGTGTGAGGTCCGTTTCCAACCGCCGGAGCTCAGACTCGCGAACTGCGATTGCGTCCTTACGCAGGAGGCACTCCCGGAGTCGAGATACATCCGCGTGGATGCGGACACTACGCAACTCCGTCAAGACCTTGTTGATGCATATAGCGCGGGGGTCGTGGGGGTGGAACATGGCGAGTTGCTGGTCCGTAACGTGCTGAGGGAGCTGTCCCTTGTATACCCCTTGCAAGTAGACCGACTGCACGTAGCAGGGGTGTCCCCTCCCCATGGTCCCTACGACCTCCTGGTAGTTCTTTCGGTAGTAAATGAAACGCGCTATTTGTTTTGGATATCCCGCGTTCCCGATTTTCATGGGGAAGTATAGAAAGGTGAGGTCGGGGTCGTTGAGGAGGAAGGGGAGTCCCGGGTCTATGGTTTCTTCTTCTTCCTCGTCTTGGAGGAAGGCTATGGTCAGATCGGGTTCGACAATACGAGGTTGAGTGGTGGGTGTGGTTATATGACCGATTCCGGGAGGGAACGGGGGAGTGGGAACGGAGGGGGCGTGTACATTTACTGGGGTGTCGACGGACGGGGCAGTGATGGTGAGCAATGACGTGGTAGCCTCTTCTCGCGCAAGGCGATCAAGGGCGGGAGCGATTAGGGACAGGACGGGGGGATCGGGACTGGGGATCACAGAGTACGGCGTACAACCCTCCGGCTGGGAGGGGACACCCTGATCCTGTGAAGGTACCGTCAGTTGCTCGAGTATAAGTTGCGCTGGTGGGCGTGAAGGGATTTTAGACACGATGGGAGTGGTCGTCATGGTATAGGAGATGAGAGGAGGGGGGGATGCATCGTTTAGGTCTGTGAGATGTCGTCTTATATCTTTTGTCCAGCCCCTTCGGCGGTCGGATTGTGCCGGTAGAAATCGGCAATGAGGTCAGGTGTGTGTTGGACGTTTTCAAGGGGTTCCCACAAACTATCGCTTACGGGAAATCCCTTCCACTGAATTAGGAATTGAAGTTTGCATCCTCGACCATAGAGTCTTGATCCGAGGATTTGCTCCACTTCGAACTCTTCTTCCCCGTCGATAAGGTCAGGTGGGGGTCGCGTGAAGTTTGCCCCGTGTAGCTCCGTCTCCTTATATGGGGTGAGGAGGTTGGCGTGAAACACGGGGTGAATCTTCCATGACTTTGGAAGTTCTAACTTGTAAGACACTGCTGAAAGGGCCTTCTTGATGCGGAATGGCCCGTGGCGTTTGGGGGCTAGTTTGGCTGTGGGGTAGAACGTTTTAAGGTTCGTCCCCTCTAACCATACTTGCGCCCCTTCTTGGTAGGGAATGAAGCGAGTGCGCCCTCGCTTCATCATGAGTTCTTGGGCGTGCTTGATACAGTCTTGTGCGTGTTGTCGGAAGTTGC
This sequence comes from Lactarius akahatsu, assembly GCA_021524915.1. Classification (NCBI taxonomy): domain Eukaryota; kingdom Fungi; phylum Basidiomycota; class Agaricomycetes; order Russulales; family Russulaceae; genus Lactarius; species Lactarius akahatsu. Next base: position 40,915 of record JAKELL010000161.1, on the reverse strand, counting down.
CCATATCTTCCAACCGTTGGTCAACCGATGGGGAGGTCGTGGGTTTTGACATCCAATTGGTTTCCCATCCCATGATGAGCGAGAAGGGGGAGTGTTTTGTTGTCGCGTTGGGCCACGCGTTGTGTGCGAACTGTGCCACAGGGAGGGCCTCTGCCCAGTTATCCTGTTGCACATTACTCCAGTGGCGTAAGTATTGTTCTAGCCATTGGTTAGTACGTTCCGACTGCCCATCTGTTTGGGGGTGATACGCCGATGAGATATTTTGCCTAATTCCGAGAACTTGGCAGAGTTGTGTCATAAATGTGGATGTGAATCTGGGGTCTCGATCGGTGATCAGTTTTCGGGGTATGCCGTAGTGGGGGTAGACGTGGCGTAGGTATAGCCGGGCTACGCCTTCCACGGTGATTGTCTCGTTACACGGGATGAAGATGGCTGCCTTGGAGCAGTCGTGGTCGGTGATGGTGAGTATTGAGTCGTATCCTTGCGACTGTGGTAGCTTCATAATAAAGTCCATAGCTACGACTTCGAAGGGTTCTGCGTTTGGGTCGGTTGTGATGGGGAATAAGTGGGGTTTTTGTCGATGGGGATTAATTTTGTTGGCTTGGCAAGTGGCGCAACCCTTGACGTACTCCTTGACGTCTTTGCGCATGTTGGGCCACCAGTAGTCTCGTCGCAGAAGTTCGTAAGTATTTGTGATTCCGGGGTGTCCCATTGCGGGTGTGTCGTGGAAAAAGGTGATTACCCCCCGCTTAAGATCGTTATCCCCAATAATGACAAGGGCGTCGCCTTTCCACCATAATCCTCCATGCTTCTTCAGACTGTGCGGCTCAACCCAGCGCAGCACCTGTGATTCGTCGAGGTTTTGCGCTATCTGGGTCCAAATGTCCATGTCGTGCATTGACATTTCCGTGGCTCGAATGAAGCAGTCTGCCGGGAGGACGATGACATCGTTGTTATCTCCGTCACCTGGTGCGTAGTCGGCTCGTCGAGACAGGGCGTCTGCACGACCATTCTGGATTCCAGACACGTGCTTCAATATGAAGTCGTATTCTGACAATTCTAGGAATTCACATGCCACTCTTCGGCTGATTTTTTGCGGCTCCTTCCAGTACTGAAGGTTGGCGTGATCGGTGTGTATGATGATTTTGTGAGGAGAGCCGATGAGGTATGTGCGCCAGGCGCGTAATGCCTTGACCACTGCAAGCAATTCTCGATCGTAGATGTCGTAGTTCCGTTCAGCTTGGGATAATGACTCTGAATGGAACGCTACTGGGTGGAGCTTTTGGTCGCTTCCTAATTGGTTGAGGACAGCGCCAATGGCGACGTTGGACGCGTCTACTTCCATCTCGAAGGGTTTTGTTAGGTCAGGGGAGAGGAGGACTGGTTCCTGACATATTTGGTCTTTGATACGTTCGAACGCACGTTGTTGGTCTGCCCCCCAGTGCCACGGGGTGTCCTTTTTTGTGAGGTCGTGGAGGGGGCGTGCGATTGTCGAGAAGCCTTTGATAAATCGGCGGTAGAAGTTGCAGAAGCCGATAAAGGCGCGCACTTCTCTAAGGTTTTTCGGGGGTTGCCATTCGTGAATCCCTCGTACTTTTACAGGGTCCATTCGCAGCTTCCCGTGTCCGATGATGAGTCCAAGGTATTCCGTTTCGTGGACTTCGAACTTGCACTTCTCTGGCTTGATGTACAGGTCGTTCTCTTCGCAGAGGGTTAAGACCTGGTGGACTCTTTCTCGATGGCGTTGGAGATCATCAATGGTGGCAATGAGGATGTCATCCATGTATACAATTACTTTGTTCGTCAGCACCGGCCCTCGGAATGTGAAGTCCATCATTGCTTGAAATGTTGCAGGGGAATTCGTGAGACCAAAGTACATCACGAGTGGTTCGAAGGCTCCTTTGTTCGTTTTGAAAGCTGCCTTCCACTCGTCTCCTTCGTCTACGCGGATGTTGTTATACCCCCAACGGATGTCCAGTTTGGTGAAGAGCTGTGCATCGCGGATTTTGTCAATGAGTTCGGGAATGAGGGGGAGTGGGTAGTGGTTGCGAACGGTGACTTTGTTCAGTCGTTGATAGTCCTGTACGGGTCTGAGCTTCCCGTCTTTTTTCTTTATGAAGAAGAATGGTGAGACGTATGGGGACTTCGACAGTCGGATATATCCCCTCTCTAATTGCTCGGCGAGGAATACGTCGAGGGCTTTATCCTCTTCCTGGGTCAACGGGTATACCTTGCAATCCATCGTTGCAGGTGCGTTCGGTGTCAGATCAATGGCGTGGTCCCACGGGCGCTTTGGTGGGAAGCGATGGGATGCTTCCTCGTCAAACACCTTACGATACCGCCGGTACTCTGGTGGTACCATTTCTTCAAAGGTGCGTGTCTCTCGCTTTGCCGCTTCCCGCTGGGCTAATTCTGATGCCGTCGTGGTTTTTCGCAGTAATGCCACATACGGCTCTTGTTCGTCGTCCGCGATCTGTTCCCATGCCTCTTCATCGAGTTGATACGTCTCCAACGCCCGTATGGATGCTTCTACGGGCGTGGCTTCGTCCGATGACTGGAGGCTGGATATGACCACTGGTTGAAAGTCCTCGTCCAGCGTTGCCTCTCCCCACTTCACAAGTGGTTCGAACGCCGAGAACCACGGGTAACCCAGTATGACTTCATCTCTTCCCAAGTTCGTTACTAGGAAGTGAAGCGTTTTGGTGTCATTTCCTGTTCGGATGTTCAGGTCGGTGTATTGGGTGATTGCCCCATCTTGGTTGTGCGTCCCGTCCACATTCCAAATACATATGGGTTGTGTGACGTCACGTGTTCCGATCTGCAGCCTTTTTAGGAGCGAGGTGCAGATAAAATTGTCCGTTGCTCCTGAGTCTAGGAGTACTTGTCGTTTGGCCGTTGCGTGTGCAGATTTAAAGAGTACTGGGATTCGCATAGATTGGTATCTGCTATGGTACACGTTTACATTGAGTGCTCTAGCCCAGGCCGTCGGGTTCAAGCGTCAAGAAAATCCTCCTTCGCGAACAGTTTTTCTACCATAAGGTCTCGTACCTCCGGGGGTTGTGCCTTCATCGCAGCGATCTGTGCTTCAGCCTGTTCTTCCATTGAAAGTACGCGGTTAGATTGTATGGCGACAGTAGTGACGGCAGGAGTTGGTATGGTTGAGGAAGTGGGGATGGGAGCTGGTTGGACGGTCGTGGAGGATGTAGCAATCTGAGTGCCCTTTTGTGGGCAGTTACGCGAGATGTGCCCCGCAGCGCGGCATCTAAAACAGCGCCCCTCCTTTTGAAGTTGGATTCGGTCTGCGTCGGTGAGAGCCACGGAGGCTCGGGCGCATCCAACATCCATGGCATTTGGGTCACGATTCTTACTGAGGGCTTGTACCCACTGTTCACGGTTATGCCCTCCCTTCTTTTGATGCGGGGGGCGGTTCTTGCCGAGTCGGTCCTTCAAAACCAAGTACTCAGCTTGTTGTAGTCGAGCAACTCGTTTCCAATCTTCCCACGTAACGGGGTGTTGGAAACGAATGGCATTAATAACTAACTGGTTCGGGAGTCCATCTTTGTAACGTTCCACCGGACGTTCCTTCTTGTACTGCGGACAAGGCTTTCAGGACGACCCAACGATCACCGAGATATGTCGAAGTCACATGCTCGATCTTGTACTAGCTCGATAACGAGGCGTAGTAGAGTGGCCCAAAGGATGCAAAGGGCGATGAAGAGAGCAAGTCGAAGTTGATATGAATGAATGGTCGGCAAGACAGCACAACCAAGGGAGAATGGTACAGCACGTTCCTTGAACGGCAAGAGTGAAGCGGAAGGGAATGGATAGGGGCCTCACGGCGATCCCTCAGCTAAGGACGATTCAACAGATGTATATGCACCAAGGGTAGCTATCAGCACACAACTGGCAAGACAGCGCAGAAGTGGCACTACAATGGGTGGTATAATCCAAGAAGTCAAGCTTAGGTCTTCAGCGACCATAAGCCCCAGTCTATATACTACTCCAAGGAGGTTTGAACCCCAGCTTGGAACTCCGAAACCCTAATATCCGGATCCTAGGAATGAGTCATAGTCGAGTCAGAGATAACAATCCACCAATGGCAGTAAGGTGCAAAGGTATGAGTCAGAGATAAGCATCCGCAGCTGTATGAGCGCTGCTTCCATCCAATCAGAACACGAACGTGTACAATCCATCAGAATCAAGGCACAATCGGTCAGGCACATACGAGTCATCACAAACACGAGGCAGTCAAGACCGGTCCAGGCACAAGCTCATCTGGACCCTTCTGGTGCAAGTCTAGCCAGGTCACGTGCCAGGGTCACGTGACGGGCGTTTTGACGTAAGATCACGTGATCTACTCCCAGGGTTGCTGAGTGTATCCATGGTAGGCAGGGAGGTCACGTGACTCAGCTGTTTGTTGGGCGCTCCAAGCCCCATATCCCATAACTACAACCTCTTCTTCAGCTTCTTCAGCACGTGATCACTTCACGGCAGTGTTCCGAGGTTGTGCAGGGGTGTTCGGGGGAACAGTTACGGGCGAAACCGTAACATCTTGGAATAACTCCAGCGTTGTGGCTTCGTCCGGGCCATAGCCGGCTTTCGTGGTCAGGTTGTCAAACTGGGCGATGTAGGAGTCGATGTCCTCTCCTTTCATCGCTAACGTCTGTAAGGCTTTACGGGCCTTCGTCTGTTCCGCAGTGTCGGTATACGCCTGCAGGAATCGGGTTTCTACCTCGTTCCAGAGGTTGTTTTGGGTTCGTAGGACTCCTGTCGCTATTTGGTCTTCGAGCCATCTCATCTGCTCATCAACCCAGTCATTGATGAGTGGCCCTCGAATATAGGAGAGGAAGGCCATGGCCCATTGCCCTGGTATTGCAAGCAGGTCCACTGTCGGGTTCATCCCACAGTATAGTTTAAAGGCGCGTAGGAACGCCTTGCTCTTTTCTCGATTCCCATCAAACTCAGGCGGGGGGTTTCCTCCCAGGCGGCCATTGCCACCGGGGGCTGGTGCGGGTCCTCCAGCTGGTGCGGGTCCACCGCCACCGCCACCACCGCCACCGCCACCGCTGGCGGGAGTTCCTCTGGTAGGCGCTCCACTTCCGCTGGGTGCTCCTCCCCCACTTGTGAGGGTGGTGCTTGCGGACGCTTGTCCTTGTTGGGCCATAGTGTACAATGGGAATGCCGAGGTGGGAAGGTTGGTTGTTGGCACAAGTATGCTCGGGGATGGGGTACTGGGAGGATCGATAACAATACCTGAAGGATTGGAGGATCCCAAGGGTCCGGTGTTCAGGGTGAGGGGTACTGGTCCTGTAGTGTACCACGCTCCCTCAGATGGGGAATATTCAATAAAGGCCCAGAGGTGCCTGTCGTCGAGGTAATGGATCTGTCGATATGATCGTGTCGAGGGGTCAAAGATGAAGTACCCTTCGACTCCGTTGTGTTCTGCCCAGACCGCGGTTCCTTTAACTCTGTCTGATAGGTCGTCTGAGCTAAGGCGGTCAATATATTCGGGCCTAAACTTGGTTCGGCTGCAACTAGACGTCGCCACTGTGAGAGACTTGACTTAATGTAACGCCACCACAGGGGCGTTAAGTACGATGTGTACTTCGGTAAGTCAACGGGATCGGCTAGGCGTGAACCGGTCAAGGTTCAGTTCGATGGTGAACAAGTATCACTTGGTCTCCCAGGGACACAAGGATAATAGCGGAAGTTCAAGGCTCAAGCGAAAAGGCGAGCGAAGAGGGACTCAAGCGCAACGGCGAGTCAAAGACGTTCGTGAGGCAAAGACAATTGTGGTATTACACAAGAAGTCAAGTCTACCGTACAAGCTAGGTAGGGCGTGACTTATATACTACTACAGGATGTTTGTGGGGTACAAACATATGACGCGATCCTGAGGTACTGGCCCCAGCAAGCTAATGAGGAAGTGTGAAGGGGAGGTCCATGAATAGTACAAGAGAATCCCGCGGGGGCACGCGGGATTCAAATGACGTCAGCGGGCTCTAGAAGTCACAGCCCTGGCTTCCCTACGGTCATGGGGTTGGTGCGAGATAAGAGGCGGGGATTGAATCGAAGCGGAACATAGGTAAACGTACACGTGAACGCGAGACGAGACAGATAAGCAGATAAGACCTATCGTACAGAAAGACGAGAATCGTAACATCATAGCTCGTATGTCAGTGTCCACTTCCCAGCCCGAGGCGCCGATTGATTCAAAATGTAACAGAAGGGAATGAAATATTGACATTGGCACCAACTGGGTCCGGAAAAACACTGACTTTCTGGATACCCCTCCTCTTCAATGGGGATGGGGTTTCAATCATTATCACACCTCTGAATGTGCTGGGGGAGAAGAACATCAACGAACTCTTGCTCATATCTATACTGGCTGTAAACCTCACAATGTCTTCGGCATCTGATAGGACATTTAAGGTACTCTATTAGCACAGAGTATAGCCTGTTTGTTAAGCATAGAAATCAAATTATCACGAGTAGAAAGTCGAATCCCTTAAATACTGCATTATCATCACGAGCCCGGAGCGCATCCTCACCGACCAGTGTTTTCTTGATCTATGGAAGTCAAAGAGATTCATCAACAAACTGTGGAGTGTGATATTTGACGAGGCTCACTGTATTAGCCAATGGTCAGGCGATTTCCAACCTGAGTACGCTGATGTGGGCAGACTGCATTGGCTGCTCCAAGGGCACATCATCTTCTATGCCACATCAGCAATGATGCCGCACCATGTTCTTGACCATGTGAAGTCAATTCTTCAGATGCGACCAGACAGAACTAGGGAAATACAACCTTGCAACGATTGCCCGAATATTCACTTGCTTACCTTGGAGATGTTGAACCCTGCGCACTTGTATCACGATATCCTCCATGTGCTTAGATTCGATGGTAATCCGCCGCCACCCTTCATGGTCTTTTGCAACGACCGAAAAGAAACAGAGTGACTTTGTCAGTTCGTGCATTCACAGACACCATCTGGGTTTATCGGAAAGCTGCTCTGGTTCCATTCTGGTATGAGTACGACATTTTGGACAGAAACGATTTGGAAACTCCACTCACATGAGATCTGGGGGATATTCTGTACCGATGCAGCTGGGATGGTGCATATGATTCAGTCATTGCCGCTGCCACCACTGAATATTCGTCAGGGACTTGACCTATGCGATATTGAGCTGGTTGTCCAGTGGAAGCATACACAGTCACTGTGTATGCTCTGGCAGCGTCTTGGTCGTGCAGCACGAGACCCCTTGAAAGAAGCCACAGGTATTTATATTGTCGAGCCACAGTACATGGACCACCGTCACGTACAAACTGAACAGAGAGTGGTGTTGCAAGCAGAGAAAAATTGACTGCAGGAAGCAAGGCAGGAAGTCCCAGACACCAAGCATGTAACATCGCCAAGTGTCACGATCACTGGATTGTGCCATCAATTCTAGAAGAGTTCTGAAAGTATCGCTTCTACTTCTTGTGTTTCAAGATTCTTCTTTGTTCTCATGTTTCAGAAGTTCCCGTTTCTATTCTGGAAAACCTTACTTATGGTCATGTGACTCAAATGGCGCCATATGTCGACAGAGGACTGCACTTTGAAGAGAAAAGCAATAGAAAATCACAGAAAAATAGGAAATCTACTAGTATAAAAGACCTGTAGTGTAGACTGTATTTTCCTTGTCTTAGTCTTGTCTTCTGCAGCTTGTCTCGGAATTTCATTACTGTTTCCATTCTCTTGTGCCCAGTCGTGCGCAAGCAGTCTTACATCATCAACCAAATCCATCGTATGCAGCCCCAGTATCAAGCCCGCACCCTGCGCATTCACCGTTGCAACTGACTCAGCGTCGGGCTGAGCTTCAGATCGTGAAATAAGACTAAGACCTACCCATTCAACCCTTTCGCATGTCAGACGAAAGGCATCAAGATTACGACCCCGCGAACGTAAAGGCAGGCAGCGTGTGCACAACTACAAGGATCTACCCTTGTGATATTACCTGGTGATAACTTAGAGAAGTTCGATCGTGGCGAGTTTACAGTTACAGTTTCCCGAGGATGACAGTTGGATTGAAGTAAATCGGCACTGGGCAGACGACCTTCCCATGCACGTACTAGGACTGGCCTATTGGAACGCAACCCAGACAGACCCTCACGGAGGATACCGCTGCGCAGTCGGACAGCAGGTCTTCCTTATCGAATTCATCAATGATCAGTGGCACTTTGTAGAACGACATTTCGACAGCGATCTTGGACAACACATATACTGAACCCGAAGGTCTGCCGCAATTGATCGCGTCAACAATCTTGACCTAGGCTGGTGGCTACCTGAAGACAAAGCCAATCCTGAAAGACTCCCCCCTGCCATCACACCTGTCCCTGTAGAAGAACCTCGAGAAGAAGAACAGGTCGAATATATTGATGAGGATATCACACTTGATCTCCCACTCCCTGACCCCGTCAATGAACTCACAGAAGCTTTTCCTTGCCTGACCCTGATCCACGTCGACCTTGCCCTCGTGGAATCATCTGTGCTCACGCCCACACCCACAGTGCCGACAGGCTCGCCTGCTCCCCTCGTCCCTCCCACTGACACACCGATGGCCACAGCCCCACTCACCAGTGCCCTCAAGGGCACACCCCTGACACTCTTCACTGGAAATCGTGCGGATAGTGAACAATTCCTGCGGGAATTTTGTTTACACCACAAACTCAACAGAGATCATAGTATCATGCAGAATCCTTACTCACGCGTCATCTGTGCACTCGGATTCATATGCGGACCTTCTGTCAATAATTGGGTAGACATAGAAGAGCGAAAACTCGACGATCTGACGACTCGCCAAACTAACCCCATTGCAGAAACCGACGAACAGCTCTGGACCGCATTCAAAACGTCCTTCAAAACGGCTTGGACCGACACCCTCAGCAAACAGAATGCGTATCAAAAGCTCACAACACTCCAGATGAAGGGAGATGACATTGACACTTGCATCTCGCAGTTCAAATTTCTCACCAACACAGCAGAATGGCATCACGATGCCAGTGGCACAGTGGAATTCTTCCACTGTGGCCTCACCGAATCCCTCCTTCGCACCTGCATCCAGTGTACCACACCTCCAGAATCAATGACTGAGTGGCAAGATGCAGCTCGCGCCGAAGCCCAATGCACTCGCATCTTAGCCAGCTGTCTCTCAGCCTGTGGCATCAAAACTTCTCATTGTTCTGACCCCATCCCTGTAACCTCAAACGTTGTGACACCCCCATCTGCTCCCACTACGAATGACGTTGTCCCGATGGACGTAGACAACATTTCCACAACTTGGCGAAGATATCGATCGAACTTATCCGACGCCCGCCTACGCCCAATGTCAAAAGGAAGGCAAATGTTTTCATTGTCTCCAAACCGGGCATATGGCCAAGGAATGCCTGAAGCGACAAAACGCCCCCCATCGCATCAATGAAGTTTTGACTTCCCGTTCCATACTCGACCCCACGACCCAGATGGTGCTACGTGACGTGCTCACCCTCAGCCCGCCAGCACGCGCTCAAGTCCTCAACAGCCTCACACTCATGGGAGACGACAAATTCAGTGGCAGTCCTGCTGGCCTGCAGATAAATAACCTTGACATTGCATTCCCCGAGTCCCCACCACTCTTGCCCCTCCCCAGTTCACACCTGCCCCAATTCTCCCACCTTCCACCTCGCGATCTGCAACTCTCGTCCCCTGGTTCATCGCCTGCCATGTCTTGCTACTCGGTCTCCCCTAGCCTTGCACTGTTCACCGTACCGCGCTCTGTGACGCCCGAACCCCTGCTCCTCCCTCACGGCACCTTGCCGCCTCTCACGCCAGTGTTTCTATCCTCTTTCACGCTCGAAGATGAACGACCACCCCTTCTGGACATTATCGACCTCTGTGACGATGATGACGAAGACAATCTTCTCGACCCCTACATACCTCCTGCATTAACCTCTCCCGCCCCACTGCTTCGTCCGTGCAGCCCCTCGTTGCCTCCCATTGACCTCTTTGACAGCAGTGACAACACACCCTCCCTCTACTACCCACCACCTTTGCCGACCAATCTTGTCGCAGACACCAAGCGCCTTGACGAGGGGGTAAACACCTCAACAGCCCCGGTTCCAGCAGCTTCGACACCGCGCTACCCATCCCTTTTCCTGTGCCGCGCTCTTGAACGGCCCAAAGGCCCAGATACAGTCCAACCAGCAGTGCCACAACCTGAAAAACCAACCACAATGGGAAACTGCGAAAAGCCGCAGAAGGTGCCACGCATCAAAGAAGAAGACATGACACACCATGCCGCAATAGTACCCCCAGACACCCCACTATACGAACACGCCTGCAAGAAGCGCGAAGCAGGGTATGGCGGGGACGATGAGAATCCCAGAAAATGACCATGTGCGCAGCTTGCTGCACGTACCACCACGCTACCAAATTTCCAGAAGTATCGAAAGTTTCACGATCAGAGCTCGGGCTGGCACCGAGTTGGTCGTGTTCAGGAGATGCGCAGGGCCTGGGCACTATTCTGGGTTGCGGTCGGGGTTGATGATGTAAGACGACTTGCTCAGAGCAAGTGAAAGATGAGAGCAATAGATTCAGAGGCGGAAAACAAGACTAGAACGTTGGAATACAAACTACCCTACTGGCTCTTTTATACTGTACAAAGTCCCTATTTTTCTGTATTTTTCCACGATTTTCTCTCTAATGCGCAGTCACTGTCGACATATGGCACCATCCAAGTCACATGACTTTTGTAAGTAAGTTTTCCAAAGGGAAATGGGAATTTCCGAAACATGAGAATTCAGAACATGGAAGAATCTTGAAACACGGGAATTAGAAGTGAGAAGTAGAACATTCTGTGTGGAATCTTTGAGATCAATGGCACTATCCGGTGATCATGACAGAAAGTGTCCCAAGAACCCGCAAAAACGCGAGCCCCCAAAGAACAACCCTCACCCTCTCACTACACAAAACCTGGACAAGAAACCCTCGACCACGGACAAAACTGAACTGCCAACATATGACTGGGTTTGGCAACATCTCAAGTAGTGTACTAGAGCCAGAGTACAACAGTTTCCCCTAAACCCCTTCCTCCTCACAACTCGAGAGCTGGTGGTTTTAACACATCGAAAACCCTACAGACCCATCAATACACCCAATGCAGATGAAACTTAGATTTGGGGACAAATTGATCAAAAAGTGTTACGATTCCTGCTTCTTGTCTGCTTGTGTCCTGGCTTGTTCTATCTCCCATTGTACAATACACGGTTTCCGCGGGCTTCTCATTTGTCACGTGCCCATCCATTTTGCTCCGTTCCACTTGCGCCCGACTCCTTTCGACCGGCAGTTTGCGCCATTGAAAACCACTATACCTTTCTGAGTTAATCTGATGCACGCGTGGACCCGTGTGTTCTCATGACCCTTGATATGGTACATCCCTTTGTACTTCATTTAGCGCGAGGCGTCAGTATGGCATCATGTGTTTGGCTTAGCCAAACACCCTGCATTAGTATATAAGTCATGCCCTACCTAGCTTGTATGGTATACTTGACTTCTTGTGTAATACCACATCGTCTTTGCCTCACGAACCGACTTTGACTCGCCTCTGCACTTGAGCCCCTGTTTTCGCTCACCTCTTTGCTTGAGCCCTGACCATCCACTAATATCCTTGTGTCCCTGGGAGACCAAGTGATACTTGTTCATCACCAAACTGAGTCTTAGCTGACTTGCGCTTATCCAATCCCGTTGACTTGCTGAAGTACACGTTGTACTTAACGCCCCTGTGGTGGCGTTACAAAAAGGGGGCGTATGTCACAATCACTGGATCGTGCCATCAATTCTAGAAGAGTTCTGAAAGTATTGCTTCTACTTCTCATGTTTCAAGATTCTTCTTTGTTCTCATGTTTTGGAAGTTCCTGTTTCTATTCTGGAAAACCTTACTTATGGTCATGTGACTCGAATGGCACCATATGTTGACAGAGGACTGCACTTTGAAGAGAAAAGCAATAGAAAATCACAGAAAAATAGGAAATCTACTAGTATAAAAGACCTGTAGTGTAGACTGTATTTTCCTTGTCTTAGTCTTGTCTTCTGCAGCTTGTCTCGGAATTTCATTACTGTTTCCATTCTCTTGTGCCCAGTCGTGCGCAAGCAGTCTTACATCATCAACCAAATCCATCGTACGCAGCCCCAGTATCAAGCCCGCACCCTGCGCGTTCACCGTTGTGACTGACTCAGCGTTGGGCTGAGCTTCAGATTGTGAAACCAAGGAGACGGGTGCATGTGGAAGGTGTCAAAAATGGTGGTCCAAGAACACGAAAGAAGCCTCACAACCGACCCAACCAGTCTGGTAGTGGGGTACCACATACGGCAGGAAATTTGATCGTTCAGGAGCAGCGACATCAGGACTATGAAGCAGCGGCTATGGACATGTACATCAACACGCGTTCACGACATCAGCAATCCTCGGGCCTCTGCAGTAGTACTTTAGTAGTGCCTATAGAGGCCACAGTGACCCATAGAGGGCCATAGTGCCTGTAGTGCTGGGTAGTGATGTCTATCTTCTCTGACAGCACTACTGCAGTTCTACCATAGTCTACCCTACTACCATAGTCTACCCTTCTACCATAGTCCTTCCATAGTCTACCATACTACCACAGTACTACCATAGTTTACCCTACTACCATTGTAACGTCTACCACGGACGTTTGCCTGACTTAGGCTTCTTGCTTGGTGGCGATCCTCGAAAGTCGAAAGTTGCAGTTCGCAAAGGTCTCTGGGTAGAAGGCGGGGTGTGGTTGGAGGCTTTCATCTATCCCGAAGTAAGCATGGAGGTCCTCTAGTTGGATTACTCCTTGAGGGATCTCATTGATGTACTTGGCATTTGCCCAGGAGGTGCTGTCGAGTATGAAGAAGGAGTGATATGGGGCACCCACGCGCTCGTTGCGATAGAGATGTACTTGATAGGTTGCGATGTCTGGGGGAAAGTCCACTGATCCGCGAAGGGACAGGTAAGAGATAAATCACGGGGATCCCTGGTCTAAGGGGATATGCCGGATGACTCACTTAAGAGGGGGAACCTCTTAGCAAAGACGAGTAGACTGTGGTGGTATTGGAAGAAGACCAAGATGCCGTTCTTGGTCTTCGCACTACTCTACTTATACAGATACTCGCGGGCTTTGAAGCGCCGCTTGAATACTACTAGCCAATAGCGTAAGTACTGTGAACCCTAGTACAGCTATCCTAGTATGAGTCACTTCTGAGATCCAATCCGTTATTGTACAATCACATGTGCCGGAGCTTACCCAGCTGACTGATCCTACAAGTCCATGATGATATACTGCTGACGGCGATGTCATAGTCGACGAGTCAGTGTCCACTTCCCGGCCCGAGGCGCCAATCAAACCAAAATGTAACAACCATAGTCTGCCCAACTACCATAGTCATCCCATAGTTGCCTCATAGTCACTCCATAGTTGCCTCATAGTCACTCCATAGTATCTCATAGTCATTTCACAGTCAGATAACATTTCATGCAAAATAAATTAGAAAATTATATATTTAAGTTCACACAACTACTATAAATACAATAATACAAGAGGATGGGAGCCAGGTGCTGCAGCAATGGGTTGGTGGGATTGGAAGGGGTGGCGTGCCAGTGTACGTAGCGGTGGGGGCCGTGTCAATGTGGCGTTGATGTGGTGAGCTTGGGGTGGTGGTGGCGACCATGTGGCGACGGAGCCAGTGCGGTGGTGTTGATGTGGCAGTGGCAGCCGTGTTGAGATGGCACCGGTGCGGTGGCGTCGAGGCGGGTGGGGTCGGTGTCATGTCATAACAGGATCAATGTGGCGTCGATGGTGGGGACCGTGTGGTGCCAGTGCCAGTGGGGTGGTGTTGATGTGGAGGTGGCAGCCATATCAAGATGGCACCGGTGCAGCAGGGTCGAGGTGGGCGCCGTCGGTGTCATGTCATAACAGGATTGATGGTGGCCGTGTCGAGGGAGCGGCAGGGGTCGAAGTGGTAGTTGCCGTGTCAAGATGGTGGGGTGTTGTGGCCATGTTGAGGTCGCAGGTGGTCAAGGGGCAGCGGTGCAGGTGAGGGTGTTGTGGTTTAAGGCTGCGGCCTTGTGGGAGTCCTGCATTGGTCAAGATGAGAAACAAATCAAAATCAAAAAGTGAAAAAAATCAAAAACTTATCTGGGTGGGGCCAAGTGCCGCGAGACAGTGGCAACTGCGTGCACACAGGGGGGGGAGTGAGTGTGGGGACTCTGGGGAGGCCATTGTGAAGGCAATGACGTGGCCACTGACCTGCAGCCTGCACCGATTAGAGATGAAGGGGGAAAGAGAAAGAAAGAACGTACTCTATTCGTGTCTTCATTCGCAACTTCGTGTTTGTGTGAAAATGAAATGGAAGGGAGGAGGCAGTGTTGAGCCGTAATACCTACTATAAGGCTCATTACGTAGGAATGACAGTACGATTAGTTATGCTATACACGTAATTCGGAGTATTTAGTCATACGGTATACGTACAGAATCCCCTTAAGGGATTATTCCGAGTCCACCGGTGATTAGACATTAGGCGACACTGAAAACGCGATATTGTGGATGCCTCTACTCATCACTTTTCCCCAAACGGACATGGGTGGACCATAGAGTATATAAATCCTACTATAGGAGCGAGTACCTATACACATCTCTCTCCACCCCACTCTGAGCTTCCTCTGCTTCACTCTAAGCCTCGTCTAAGCTCTCTATTCAGGTAAGGGTCTACCTGTACACTGCGTGCATTGCTGCGCAACAGGCAGAGGTGGAGGAAAGGGGCGTTCGGAAACGAATGAAAGTGGGCATTTGAGTGCCAAAGAACACGAGTGGCACACACACCACAAATTAAACTTCCACCCGGAAGTCACCCAGACCGCAAACACAATTTTTGTCTAAGTCAATTTGTGTGTGTGTCTGCACAAAAACACATTTTCCTCTGATTGTTTCTGCCTCAAACAATTACAGAATGTATAGGAGTGGATAGATATTAAAAATAAGTACCAATTATTATTACAACAATACAAAAAACACAAGGAATTTGATTTAAATAGTGTTGCTGCCAGTGTCACGATCTGATCATGCCATCGATTATCAACAGATAATCAATCTTCTAGAAAGTTGACTTGGAAAGGTTTCTGCTTCTGTGTTTCATATCTTGCTTCTGGAACATTCTCGATCCTGCCTCTATGTTTCAGAGTTCCACTTGTCAGAATGTTCCGTATGTTTCAGAATCTTGCCTCCCATTTCTGCCAGCACACAAAATGAGAGAAAAACATGGAAAATAGGATTTCCTGTACAGTATTTAAAGAGCCAGTAGCACACCCTGTATTCCTCATTCTAGTCTTGTTCAATACAGACTTTAGCCACTCCCCTCTGCTCTGCTCTGCAGAGCCCCAGTTCTCTTCTCTGGCATCGACACTTGAATCGCTGACTCAGCACAGTCACGTGATTCCCTCCGGACTCAGGATTACGACAAAGTGGTAGCGATGCGGTCGTGAGGCCACTGCTTGATCGTAAAAGCCAGTGCCAGCTAAGCTAATATTTCCGATATCTCAAGAAATAAAATAGATAAAACTATGAAAATATCTGGGAAGGTAGATCTTCCCAAATGCCAAGGAGCCCTCTGCCAACTCTAAGCAATAAAATCAACTGTTCATGATTTATTTGACCAGCTCTGACATCCTTCAGCCCAAGGGTTTCAGCTCTGGTTGAATAAATCAGGAACAGCTGATCAGATTGCTCAGAGTTGGCAGAGGACCCCTTGGCTTTTGAGGAAAGCCAGCTCCCCAAATAGTTTCAGATTTTTCCAAATTTCATTTCCCAGGACAGCAAACTAGTGTTGTAGCAGCTTCAAAGTTGGAGCTGGTGTTTTATATCTTTTGAAATACAATTTGGAAAAATATGAGAATATTTGGGGAGCTGGCTAGTGTTGCCAAAGTTTAGTTCAGTCCAGTTCAGGCCCCCCCAGTGCTGAACACGAACCTGAACCTGAACCTGAACCTGAACCTGAACTGAACCTCCTGAACATGTTCAGGTGTGTTCAGTTCACGTTCAAACACTGAACTGTGTGGTATTTTTTTGTCATTGTAACATCTACTATAGCTACTACATGCTGATTATACTATGTAATCTAGCTACTAGCCAGAATTCCTGCTGCAACCCTGTCATAATTGTTGTTGCTGTGGTTGCAGATGGGGTCAAGGATGGGGTCATCAGACTCATCACGTCATGGTTTGCAACCCTGGGTGGCAGCAGCTGACCGCCAGCAGTTGATGGAGGTCTTGCAAAACAGTGCCAAAAGCCTGCATGAGTGCATTGAAGCAACCAAGTGTGGCATCCAAGGTGATGTGCTTTCTTTCTGATGAAGAACTTGCGCAACTGGGATGAAAGGTAAAAGGTTAGAGCTAGGCTGGGAATCCGTGAGGCAGGAACACACAAGGAAATGTCAGAAGTCTTGCAAAAAAGCCTGTGCAAATAGATTGAAAAAATTGAGTGTGGTGTCCAAGGCAATGTGAGCTTTCTTTCTAACGAAGAACCTGTGTGTCCCCATATTCCCCTTCCCCCTGTCCCCCTTCCCCATCTCCACATTCCCCATCCCTACATTCCCCATCCCCTTCCTCATGTCCCCCTCCCCAGGCCCCATCCTCACATTCCTCTTTCCAATGTCCCCCTCCCCCATCCCCATATTCTCCATCCCCATCCCTTTCTTTCCCTTCCCAATATTCCCCCTGACACTGGCATGCCCACCCTCATCTACCCCTTCCCCATGTTTCCCTTATTCAACCTTGTGTTCCCCTTCTCAATCCTCACCAATTGGTGCCTATGGTAGTACTAGGCCTGGGTACAGTAGCACTACAGTAGCAGGCCTGGATACAGTAGCACTATGGTAGTAGGCCTGGGTACAGTAGCACTATGGTAGTACTAGGCCTGGGTACAGTAGCATTATCGTAGTAGGCCTGGGTACAGTAGCACTACAGTAGTACTACTGTAGTAGGCCCAGGTACAGTAGCACTACAGTAGCAGGCCTGGGTACAGTAGCACTATGGTAGTAGGCCTGGATATGGTAGAACTACAGTAGAACTATGGCAGGACATAAATGTTGCTACTACCACCTATGGGTCACTATGGGTTTGCTACCAAGTCTCTTCACATCTACTACCAGCAACTATGGTGTCTATGGTGTCTACAGCATCTACAGTCTCTACCAAGTCTCTACCATGTCAACTAGGATTTCCCTGGTTTGCTACCCAGTCTCTACCAGCCTACTACAAAATAACTACAGTCTCTACAACCATCTACAGTCTCTACAGTCTCTACAGTCTCTATCAGGATTTTTTGCACAACCCAGGGATTGCTGATGGAGGAATCTGCCGCTGCAGAATACTGAACGAGTTCTTTGGTAATTGATCTGGTATGTAATCCGATCCAACATCTGCAAGGGTGGACCCTGTCAAAGCTGTCAGGGACCGGTCAGCGACAGTCGGCAACCGGTCCCTGACAGCTTTGACAGGGTCCACTTTTGCAGATGAATGTGACCCTGTTTGACCCATGGCCAGTGTCTCCATTGATGGAGTGTTCCGGTTGCCCTCGCTGTGTTATGAAGACCTCCTGGTTGTGCTGCAATACCTGCAACTCCGGGTCATTTATTCTACCACTCCCTATGGTGTCTGCCCCAAAGCAAACTCAGGCTCCGAATAAATTCAAGCCAGGTCTGTATAGATTGACCGACGCAGACCTGAGCCTCAAGTCTGCCTTGGAAGACTGGCAGGATGCCCAGATGGGGCACTTAGGGATTCCAGGTGATGATGTGTACGGCTCCCAACTTATCATGACAGACGACATTCTTGAACGCTTTGTGGACTTGGCTCACTTCAAACAACTCGCCGATCTTTCATTGATCAGGGCCCAACTGAACTGGCGTTATACCGACATGTGGGGCATGCAAATCCTCGAGCTTGTCAAGAAGCATGTCCCCAGAACTGACAGCATCGATCAACCTGCTGCCGCCCTGGGCCCATGTGACCTCACGCTCCAACCCACTGACATAGGAAATATCCCTGGGCCATCCACTAGCCATCAACCACCAGACATACAATCAAGTGCTATCACCCTTACACCAGATGCTTCCAACCCTAAGCCACGCACTAGAAAGGGTTACAAATGCAGCGCGTGTGGCAGCTCCGCCCATATAGGTACGCCCAATGTATGTATAAATGTCGTTGCTGACATCACTGACGATCCCTTCAGCTTCTAACCAGAACTGTCCACATCACTGTTTATACAAAGGAGCTAGTGTACAAGGCCCAAACGAAAATGTATTTTCGGTTAGTGTGCCTCCAAATCTGATGCCTCGACCTCATGCATCTCCTCAGGTTGTACAGGTTTCTTAGCATGCACTGTCTGTAGTCCTTTGATAATACTATCCATTACTTCCCGCTCCACGACCCTACCCTTTCAGAATTCACAGCAACCTGTAGATTGCAAGTGCTTGCACAGCCTCTCAATTGTTGCAGTCATATCCAGAGGTGTGTGCTTGAGGGTTTGGTGCGTGAGCTGGAATGCTGACTCGACTATAACGTGACAGCTCCTGAAAACCTCTATCAAAGGGGACTGTTGACAGATGTAGTCCATTGTTCAATTCGGCCCACTTCCGGCATAAATCACCTGGATTGGAGCCATCACGGTGAGTGATATTTCTTAGCATGAGATGACTTACTTTCGTATACAGGTTATTGCATTCTACAAGCCAATCAACTGGTCGGAACGCATTCGGTTTCCCATGGGATTGCACAACATATTCATTTGGAGAATTTGGCTAAGATTTCGATTTCATACTTATGCTTCCCTGTAGCACAGAACACATAAATCCAGTGGAGGAAGGATGCTTCTACCCATCCAATGTCGCCAACATTTATGGCATTGCACAGGTCAACATAGAGCAGGTAGTCACGGTTCCAGAGAGCCTGATTCTTGAACTGCCCTTCTCTTTCACTTTCAGGTTTCACCTGCAACTGTCGCAAGCCCCCCGTCATCGCAACGTATTTGCGAACGATGTCTTCCGATATCTTCACAATCAACTCCCAGTCAGGCTTCGTCTCTGCAAACACTTTGAGGGACACTGACTCAGAGTCTGCCAATACTAATCGAGACAATTCCTTGCACCAGCACTCAAGGATGATGGCACACAGTTTGTGATGCACAACATCGTGCATCTGACAGAACCCAGGCTTTGTCATCATCAGCCCTGTCTCCTGCGGTCACAAGATGCCAACATGCTGGTAAGTGCTGTTCACATCCTCATGTCCTTCTTTGACTTGAAGGTAGGTCCTCCAGAGCGCATCAACGCATGCCATCCTGTAATGAAAGAGCCCCAGAACAAAAATGACAAACTGAAAACAATTTTTAGGGGTGTCTTCTATGCACTGGGAATCCTGCACGGTATCGAGGCGCTCCTTTGTCAGGAGATTGCCATGGACCAAGAGCACAAAATCCAAAATATCAACATCACCGTTAGACTCAAAGTCCAGCTCTGTTGGGTTACCCAAGCCTCCTTGACGAAGTAAGTTCTCCATTACCTCAATGTTTCCATCTACTGAGGACTGTTTGATCTTCATAGACCTCATGGGCACCTGCTCGGTCTTTGATACTGGTATCCTGAGCACAGTCTCTGGTGTTGCAAGTTTGTTGGACAAGTATCCAAAGTATTGGCCATGGTTTATCAATATTTCACATACATGCCATGCAAATGCCTTGCGTCGCGGACTGAACTCCATCCCAGGTGGCTGATGGTCATATGTATCGGTTAGATGGAACCTGAGAAGGTCAAAGTCATCAATGCCTGTGTGCAAGACTGATGATGAAGGGTTCCGGGGATCCACTCTCCACAGTGCCTCAGAGCAGCACAATGCATCAATATTGTCAACACCGACGAGAGGTACTGCGGTGGCAGACATAGCACTCACAAAGGATGACTGATGGGCAAGCGTTGGCTCCGATGTTTTAAAGTTGATGTCAAAGTTGTTGTATGCAACTGCCATCTTGAGTGAGCATAAGCCTGTCTTTATCTTGCGTGCACTGTCAATTGACATCGATTTCACTGCCCGTTGTATAGATTTGATGCTGATTGTAAGGCCAGCATGTGCCAGGACTTTGGCAACACGCTGAGGGACATTTGCTGAATGGATGAAGATCCTGAGGATACTTTGGAGGTGATTACAGTTTTCGTTTGCACTCTGGAGAACAATACTGATGCAAACGACACATTTCTAGTATTCAAATCACCACTGTAAGCCTACAATATGATGCAGAGTGCCTCGACGTCATATTACTCACAATCACTCAGATTGCAGTGTTTCTCGATAAGACATCCTTTTGTGCCCTCTTCCGAGGTGGCATGTCTTCTTCCTCAGGCTCAGAATCCAATTCGCTGCTGTCACTGTGTTCTCCCTGACCATCCTCACCATCCATATCCCCTCCAATTTCCCCCAAATTCTGTTTGGATTCATTGAATATTTCTGCCAGATCCATGGTGACTGGGTCGACTGTGAGTGATGAGCGCTGTTTGTCTGTTGCCCCAAGTAGACTGAAAACCAGGCTCCATAGAGATGGAGCAAGTCGGCGCATATTATCTGCAAGACAAGGCATAAATGTCAACTCGATCTGCTCTGCCATTGCTGCCCTTGCATCAAAATGAAGACTGTGCATTTTCTTGGTCATCTCTTCTACATTGGATCGCAGCACTGATTGTGTGATTTGGAGGGCCCATGTGGTTACAGGGGCAGCCATTGGGATATGACTTAGAAGGCGAGCGCATAGAACCAATGTGTCACGTTCCACCTCTTCCCTCACCAACCGAACCCTTCGATCTTCCAGGGTATACTGTCGCAAGAGAACATCAGATAACAGAGTCAAGATCATGTAGCCGTTGTCAGATAGACAGGAAAGAATGTTATTGAGCACAGAGTGGTTATCCATTGATGCAGCGTACAGAAATGAGATTGTACTCCCTTGCATTCATGTGTTCACGCATATACACCGGGCCAATAAATAAATCATATATTCCTAATTTGGACGCACGCGTCTACAAATCAAAGAGACAGGAAATGTGACAAAAGTGCAAGGTGTTGTCACAGTCTGAGATCCCCGACACAAGTGTCCCCAGTCGGTGCGGAGTGTAACGAGACACAAAGTTGTGATAAAAAAGGAAAGTGGGTGTGGGAAAAAACACGTGAGGAGTAATGATAGTCTCTTACATGGAGCATCAAATCAAGAAGGAGTCTGATGGCCACTTAGATTCGATGCTCCATGTAAGAGACTTTCATTACTCCTCATGTGTTTTTTCCCACACTGATTGTATACGGCCAGCTTTCTTTGGAGGCGGCACATGCTCGTTCCTCTCCTCATATAATTTTGCCCATTTTTCCCACCTGCCACACCTCTATAAATTGCCAAGGGATTGATGATGAAACTCACACATCCAACAGGCACCAGCTTGCTCCAGGTGGCCCTGCCCACCCAGAGTGACCTTGCCTCAAACACATAACCTCATTTTTGATTGAGAAGCACCCACTGGATGGAAAATACACTTTTACCATTGACAAAATTTAGACATATCCAATAAAAAAAGGTATTTTTTATCCACAATTTTTCATACATAAAATGTTGATAAGGTAACTAAATATTGTCAATGCAATTTCAAAGCACAATATGTAGACAATATAATTTTCCTTTTCCATAATATTGTCAGAATATTATAGAGGTTATACTATGTATCTTGTTGAAATATTTCACATTGTAATATCTTGATAAAATGTTTTTGTGGTTGAACCCTGAACCTTGCCTGAACCCTCTGAACTGAGCCACTGTTGCATTTTATAAAGATATTATCATGTAAAATATTTTTACAAGATACATAATATAGCCTCAATAATATTCTGACAATATCATGGAAAAGGGAAATTATATTGTCTACATATTGTGCTTTGAAATTGCATTGACAATATTTAGTTACCTTATCAACATTTTATGTATGAAAAATTGTGGATAAAAAATACCTTTTGTCATTGGCTATGCCTAAATTTTGTCAATAGTAAAAGTGTATTTTCCATTCAGTGACTTATTACCTCGACATTCGCTACCTTCGAGGATACCAATGGGACCATAGTAGACTATAGATTGTCCATGACGTGTTTCCGCCATGCGGCGTGCCGTTCCTTCCTTTCCCTCCTGGTGCGGCACCCGTCCTCCCTCCCCTCGGGTAGCAAAGCAGTGACTCGCAAAGATCAGCGCAGGTCGGCACAAATGAAATCACTCTGTAACGCCCTCTCTTCACCCTCCTCAACTACTGGCGAGCTTTCCACCTCTGCTGTATACGGTGAGACCTCACGAGTGGAATTTCCCCGCCGCACCTGGCGTCATCTCTGCGGCTTGACTGACGGCGCGACTCTTAGTTACAGCAGAAAAGAGCCAGAAAGTTTATCGTCACCTCGTTGAACAACGCTGGCGAAACGAAGAGCTTTGGACCTTCTCGTATGTAGCTTTGCCCCCCCCCCCCCCCCGTTCTCATGTTAATATCCATTTCCAAACAAGCTCATAGATGGAGCATTTTCACCAGATGCGCGTCAGTCCAGACGCCCTTTCTGTACTCCGGCCCACAGTTGACTTGCGTGTGAGCTTACCAGAGGCCCCGCCGAAGGATGTCACCCTTCGTGCGAGAGCAAAGAGGAAGATTGTGCCAGTCGAGGCCGGCACCTTTGTGGACGAACAGGTATATGCGTGTGCTGAGGCAGTTTATTCATCTTTACTGACTTGACCACGTTTAGACGCGCCATCTGCCCAAGCTATATGCTACCGGGTAACCCCATCACTTAATGTACGCTGGGACAATCTGAATCTCCCGCCGACGCTCTGGACAATCAGTCATTCAGGATGTATCTTCATTGGTTAGTCGATTTTCGCTCCCATCATGTGTACATCATGTCATGATGATATGGTGTTGTCAATAGGCCGAATATCAGCCTTTCTGCGACATTTGCTGGCTTGCGCCCTTCCATCGCGCACACACCTTATGTGCCTCCGCACCCTGCGTGGGCGATGCCATGCCATCGTCATGTCTTGCTACTACTTCCCCACGCGGACCCGACTACGAAGGTCTCGCTCCCGCCCACCCACTCGAGCGACGTATGAAAGTTTGTGCAGGAACATGCACTTGGGACTGATGGTGGGGGTGCATTTATGTAGAGGGCGGTCTGGATCTGGAGAGAAGTCATCAGTGAGTTTACACACCTAATCATAAGGGTGTTCGCGAGTTGATCTGTTGGGCAGAAAAACCTGTCACGGTATGGATATCCGCCCAAGCTAGACCCATATACGGCGTCGAAGGAGGTGAAACGGTACGCATAAGTTAGTGGTCAGCCTATTGTACAACTTGCTACTGCAAGTCTCTGGCTCTTGGAAATATATTTAATTTACTGGCCGTGGGAAGATGAAGATCTGTTCTTTCTCATCATCGTTTGCCTCATCAATTCAACGGCTGTGCTGGACAGGCTTCAGTTCCACTGTTATGCATAGACTCAAGACTTCCAGACATGGTCGACACGATCCTCGGGACCAGCGGATAATCACCAGCTGACATGAAAGGTGGAGTGCCTCCACGTAGTCTCCTGATGGGATCATTCATTTTGACCATCCGACACTTTCCTATTTGCGCGGGCGCCATGACAGGGGCCTTCATCAACAGCGCTGCGAGTTCGTCCGCTCCCATCGATTGCAATTTCCCCCTTCACTGCTGTCGATTCTGGTACCGTCCTTCTTGACTTTTGTCTGCCATGCCCGCACTGATCCCTGTGAACAACACCCTTGGGGCATTGTTCATTGGAACGATCCTCTCGTCCATGTACGTCCCACTGTCTGTAATACGCTTTTGCAGGATCTGACCGAGCCTGATCGGTCGTCTAGAATCTATGGTGTTACTTGGTTGCAAGTATATTCTTACTATAATAGTCACAGCTCAAGGGATCGATGGCCTTTGAAGTCCTTTGTGAGCCCCCCACTCGCTGTGTTCTACCCTCGGGATCTTAATGAAACCTTGCAGGTCGCTTTTTTGATGTAGACATTTTCGAGAGCTTCGCTATCCGATTGATGATAGTGACATCACCTTCGACTAGGCTCATTGACTCGGCCAATGTGGCTTTCATTATTCAGATACATTATTATGCTAGCATCACGAATTTTGGGAATTATCAGTCTTTTCTACTCGTACCATGGTGAGCCACTCCAGAAGTACTGTTGTTTGTGTTTGAAGTTCTTATGGCGTTCCCAGGAGTTTTCCCGTACGTCTGTGTTTGACGCACGGGGGTTGTCCCGAAACTTACAAAAACAAACATCTCTCTGAAGGCGATGACTTTATCCAGCTGTGCGCTAGTCTGTTGTGGTCAACGTTGTCCGCAATGCTTATATACGTGACCAGATATCCTCGAAGTTTCTGTAGAGCAGTACGTTTTCATGGGAAGCCCATGAGACTCTTACTGAAAGAAACGTAGCTTTTACGCATATAGGATCTATCGTCGTGAGTTTACTGGTGTTTGTTCATTTGTAGGAGACTTATGTTAGTCCAGTGAGCAGAGGTTCTCCATACCTACCAGTGGCGATTGTATGTATACCCAATTTGTTCGGAGCTGGCACCCACTCACATGAGCAGTCCGCCGTCTCACTCTCATCATTTGGTGAGTTCCTCCGCAGTGGCATGCCTCGAGGCGTTCGCCTTATCTTTAACCGACTTTTGTAAGCCATTGGGATCTGTATGTTTCTCCTCTGTCTCTTTGATTGTAGGTCGCTAAGGTGCCCCCCCGTCTTTCAGTGTTCTGTGGTGTTCTGTGCAAAAGTGTGAGCCGTAGTTGCTCACGTTAATTTCCTTGTTGCTAACCGGGTCTGCATATAGCCTGGAGCACATACACGAGCCGGGCAATCGCTTTCAGGCACGTTCGCTCCTCGTATGATGGGTTAAACTCTTATTATCATCAATACCAGGGGCTTTCCATGGCTACATTAGGTTGCAAGGTCCTCTGCGACGTCCTTATCACTTTTGGGATGGTCCGCACCCTCTTGAGTAACCGCACTCAAGTTCGGAGGTACGTTCGTGCCACAAACATTGCTAAAATGCCGCTACTTTTTTTACACCGGGTCTCCTGCTAGAACAAACAACGTGTTGAACAGTCTCGCGATTTATTCTATCAATTGCGGCGCACTTAACTTGTGAGTCGACACGCTGATGGGCGTCGACCTATTTTCTGACAATTGTGCTATTCTGCAGAGTGTTTGCCATCTCTTGCGTCACATTGGTATTGTTCACTTTGCCTTCTGTGTCCCCAGGCTATTGACTCACTGTCATGAACGAAGCTTGCTAAGTATCGAACTGTGCTCCTATATGCCCCGTCCTTCTTAATTACGATGCGACTCTCTTTCTGCGGGTTCATGTCAATGTTCGTCCTTCCTCGTTCGTTGCTCCTTTGCGATCTTCTCGATTCCTGACGTCCTATCTCAGCCTGAACTCACGAGATAACCTCCGCGAGATGCTCGACGGGCCGGAAGGTATTGTCACGCTCAGCCAGCTCAATGCACGCACAGGCACCAACGGCGTGCAAGTTACGACTGAAACAAGCACCAACACGGGCGTCCCGAAGAATCTTCCACCAGTTTCCTCGATCGAGGACAGTATCATAGCGTTTAACAGAGAGAAGTACCCAGGCTTCCCTGTACCCGGGGTCTTGACAGTATAAGCGGGAAGATATATGAAAACTATTAGGCCGCATGCGTAGATTCTTTTCGTGCGTGTGTACCGTCGTTCGCTTGCTTGCTTGGGCCGTACTTCCATCATTATCAGAACATGTCTTTTTTGAGTTATACCGATGGCTTGGTGAGGAGAAAGCTAGCCGTTTCGATCGCTTTTGCATTCGTTACTTAATGATGCCCTCTGGTGAGCCTGATTGCTAAGGGTTTTCACAATCGGCGCGGACCAGATTCCACGTGGATGATCTTCATCGTGGTATTCAGAATTTGCCTTAGACTTACAGAGCAATGGCTGCTTCAATTCATTTTAAGCAGACTTAAGCCTTGGTTGTTGATTGTCATCCAAAAAAAACAATTCTATTGCCTACTGAAAGTCAGGAGTCCTAAAATGTGTCATGTTGACAAGTGACCTGTGTGCACTTAGCAGCTCAATGGACATGCAGACAATGGACTGCTTTAGATTAGATATACAGGGCTTGTAGATTAGATATTATGATCTGTACAATCTCAGACTTCTTGTATTCTCTTATCTATGACATCACTTATGTACATGATATCATGGACTCCTCTGGATTGTCCTTGTACTATGCCTTTGTACTTTCCTTTGTTCTATCTTTATTGTGATATCACTATGATATCATAGTCTGGACTCTTCTTGTTCTTTACACCTTGTTCTCTTTTGCATCCACTCTTTTGTCTGTGTATAGAACAATGCGCTCCTTGTATTTACTGTGACTCTGTGTTACTAGTGTCACTTGTTGAATCGCAGAACTAACAAGCGAGGTTTGAGGAGCTAGAGACAAGTAACTTCAGAGGGTGAAGGAACTCTATAGCTGTAACACCACCACAGGGGCGTTAAGTACGACGTGTACTTCAGCAAGTCAACGGGATTGGCAAGGCGTGAACCGGTTTAGGGTTCAGTTTGATGGTGAACAAGTATCACTTGGTCTCCCAGGGACACAAGGATAATAGCGGAAGGTCGAGGCTCAAGCGAAAAGGCGAGCTGAAGGGGGACTCAAGCGCAACGGCGAGTCAAAGTCGTTCGTGAGGCAAAGACAATTGTGGTATTACACAAGAAGTCAAGTCTACCATACAAGCTAGGTAGGGCGTGACTTATATACTAATACAGGGTGTTTGTACGGTACAAACACATGGCGCGATCCTGAGGTACTGGCCTCAGCGAGCTAATAAGGAAGTGTGAAGGGGAAGTCCATAAGAAGTACAAGGGAATCCCGCGGGGGCACGCGGGGCTCAAATGACGTCAGCGAGTCCTAGGAGTCATAAGTCTGGCTTCCCTACGGTCATGGGGTTGGTGCGAGATAAGAGTCGGAGAATGTATCAGAACGGGTCATGGGTAAAAGTACATGGGAACACAAGGTCATGGCCAATAAGCAGACAGGGCATATCATACAGTAAGGCGAAAATCGTAACATTACCCCCCCGTTAGACTCGAGGTCGCCACGACCTCGACTAGTCACTGGTGTAGTACCAGTCATCCTCGACTGGCACGGTGTCAGGAATTGGTGAAGGGGGGCGTGGGCAGGTGTAACGCCACCACTGGCGTTAGTCCAACTTGGACACGAAAGGGCGTTCACGACTTAGCAGAATGTTTCTTCGAGGTTGCGTGACCTGGTTACGGGGTACACGGCGCTTTACTGGCACATGATCCGAACGTACACTAGGGCAAGTCGTGCCACTAGGTAATCCGATAATCGATGAAGACGA
This sequence comes from Lactarius akahatsu, assembly GCA_021524915.1. Lineage (NCBI taxonomy): Eukaryota > Fungi > Basidiomycota > Agaricomycetes > Russulales > Russulaceae > Lactarius > Lactarius akahatsu. The sequence continues at coordinate 13,347 of JAKELL010000161.1, read as the reverse complement.
CTTGCTCGGACGAGACAAGCGAAGCACGCGTAAAGAGATGAGAAAGAGTGGTGAATTGAAGAAGACCAAGATGGCGGATCTTGGTCTCATCGAGCCACTATTTATACATATATGAGGTGGCTTTAAAGCTCCTCCCGAATCTGTACGATGAATGGCGTATGTAGCTTGAACCCTACTATCGCTATCCTAGTGTTTACTAATACCACGTTGGCATGTGATAATGCTACTGGCTGACTGATACGACTGTCCATGACTCATTACTGCTTACTAACGAGGTCATCACCGTAAGTAAGAGTCCACTTCTCTGCGTACCGTGACATCACCCCCTTTTCAACCGCGACGACCACGGCGCCGAGTCGGTCCGATCCCTCCAAGCCACCCCTCTTGTACTTCCTCGACTCGATTGTGAATGTCCGCCATTTCTAACCTGAACTTGGAGCAGGCGACGTCGGCTTGCACGCCTCCCAAGGCTGTCGAGAGAGTGTGGAGCCGATGCTCGATCCTTTCAGCTTCTGCCTTGAGCGAGCGGAATCTGTGCAACTCAGCTTTTAGCCCCGTATCCTTCAACTCGTTGACTGCGGTGTCGAGACGATGTTGATTGGCGTGGCCCGCAGCGAGGGAGCGCAGTTCCAGCTCCCCGTAGTGAGGTTTGCCTCGCTCCCGAACTTGGGGTTCCGCGTAAAGCGGCTTTGAGTACGTCTTGTCGCTGTCCGCAGCGAGGCCGAGGACGATGGGGTCGGCGGTCATGATGACTTGGATGTAGGCTGCCTGGGTAGTAACACCCTGGGCATCGGTGATTGGGAAATGGACAAACTTGTCCCCTCGGTTGTGAGTGTACCCGTAGGGGGCGAAACGGGAGTCGGTGAGACGGCGATGGAGCGTTGTGGTGTGGTGTGATGAGGAGGGGATGTCCACTCGAAGGGAGCCCCGATAGATGGGGCGGCCCACTGTGTCAAGGGTGTAGGGGGTCTCGTCGGGGTGGTCAGAGTCCGTGGTTGTGATGATGAAGGGGTGCTCAGCTGGATACCACTCTCTGAGCTCGCATTCGGGCTGTTCCTGCACTTGGCGTGCATCGTCTCGTCGAACAACTTCCTCCTCTCGAGGATCTTCGTTCTCCTTGTCGCTGCCATCGCCAACTGCTCGAGCCTCCACCTCTCCGCTGTCAGCCTCCACTCCTCCCATCGCATCGTGTTCGGGTTCTTGACGCGCTTCGACCCAGTGCTCCACTCGAACCGGGAGAGGTCCCGGTGAGGGAGGTGCACAGTCTCGGAGAGCTGCGCGAAGCCTACTAACTTCGGCCTGCGTATACGGCCGGTGGTTGAGGTGTTGGCCTTCGGTGCCGAGTAGCCAGTAGGTTGTAGGGGTGTTGGGGTTGTCGAGGTCTTCGATGGGGGCGAGGTTGTTGAGAGCGGTCGTAAGTTCCTCGTGGGTGAAGGACCCTCGGAGGTTGGCTGTGATGGCAGGAGACGAGAGTGAGGAGGACATGTTGATGAGAGGTTGGAATCCAGTGTGACGGAATGGGGGAGACTTAGCGTCGTTTGCTCGGTTTATATGTGTCCTCGCAGTCTTCGAACTCCATCTGTACTCCGCTACGGCATCTTCGGCGAATACGTCATCCTCGTTGACCCACTGGTTTTCCGAGTCTGGGTACCCTTTCCATTTCACGAGGTACTGTAATTTCTTGCTCCGGCCGAATCGTCTGGAGTCTAGAATGCGCTCCACTTCATACTCCTCTTCCCCATCCACTAGGTCCGGTGGTGGGCGTTGGAAGTTTTCCCCATGTAGGGGTGTCTCGCGATAAGGCGTGAGTAAATCGATGTGGAATACGGGGTGAATACTCCACTGCGTGGGAAGTTCCAGTTGATAGTTAACCGGTGATAGGGCACGTGTGATTTTGAATGGGCCGTGCCGCCGTGCCGCTAGCTTGGCGGTCGGTTGATTGGTTCGTAGATGTCGCCCTTCTAGCCACACCTGGTCTCCGACTTGGTACTTGGGTGTGTTCCGATGTTTGACCCATAGCGATTGTGCCTTTTTGATGAGGTTTTGAGCTTCTTTCCGCGCTTCTCGAAACTGCTGAAGTCGCGTGAACACCTGTGGGATCGGAGATGGCTTGTCGATCCAATCAGCGCGCGGGTCATATCCCATCATGAGTGAAAAAGGGGACTTCCTTGTCGCCTCGTGTGGCCAGTTGTTGTGCGCGAACTCCGCCATTGGCAGGAATTGCGCCCAATTATCTTGACGCTCGTTGGTCCAGAACCTCAGATATTGTTCCAGCCATTGATTGGTTCTTTCCGATTGTCCGTCGGTTCGGGGATGATACGCCGTGGAGATGTTTTGGTAGATGCCGAGGATTCGGCATAATTCGCGTGTGAACTTTGATGTGAATCTCGGGTCGCGGTCGCTGATAATTTTCGCCGGTAATCCGAATCTCCGAAACACGTGAGTGACGTACAGTGCCGCGGTTTCTTCTCCGGATATTTCCTCGTTGCAGGGGATGAATACTGATGCTTTGGTGCAGTCGTGGTCAGTTACGGTGAGGATCGAATCGTATCCTTGTGATTCCAGTAGTTTAGTGATGAAGTCGAGAGCGATGACTTCGAATGGCTTAGCGTCCGGTGTTGGCGTGATGGGCATTAGTGGGGCTCGCGTCGGGCGGTTGTTGACTTTGTGACGTTGACATTCCGCGCAGCCTTGGACGTACTCGGTGACGTGTTTCAGCATGTTTGGCCACCAGTGGTCACGCTCAATGATCCTTGCGGTTCGCTTGATTCCCGGGTGACCGTAAACGGGGGGGTCGTGATGGTTGGCGATGACCGTGCGGATTTCTTCTGGGCCTCCGGTGATTACTCGCGCGTTTTGGTGGTACCAAACCCCTTCGATCTTCTTGAGCTTGTGCGGGTCTACCCAAGGGCGTAGGATGCTTTCGTCTTGCTCGAGGGCTTCCGGTGATTGCGTGGTGGTGTTTCGCACGAATACCTTCTCGGGTAGGACGATGACTCCTTCGTTGTCTCGTTCTCCTTTGTCGTAGTCGGGTCTTCGTGACAGTGCATCTGCGCGGCCGTTGTTGGCCCCTTTGATGTGGTGGATCTCAAAGTCGTATTCCATGAGTTCCAGGACTTCTCGAGCTACGCAGCGACTTATCTTTTGTGGTGTCTTCCAGTGTGTGAGGTTGAGGTGATCGGAGAAGATTTTGATCTTGTGCGGTGATCCTGCTAGGAATGGTCTCCAGTGTCGTAGTGCCTTGACAATCGCCAGGAGTTCCAAGTCGTATATGTCGTAGTTGTGTTCTGCTTCGTTTAGGGTGGCCGAGAAGTAGCCGAGTGGGTGTCTTTTCCCGTCTTGCTTCTTCTGTAGGAGTACTGCACCTACTGCGTATCCCGATGCGTCTACTTCGAGTTCGAATTGGTCTGTCAACGTGGGGTGTGCGAGTACTGGTTCGCTTGTGACTAGGCGTTTGAGGGTTTGGAAGGCCTTTTCTTCGTCTTTGCCCCATGTCCATTCTGCGTCTTTGCGTGTGAGTTTGTTGAGGGCTCGTGCGTATGTGGCGAAACCGTGAATGAAGAGGCGGTAAAAATTGCAGAAGCCCAAAAAGGATCGTACGTCTCGTACCTTCGTGGGTGTGGGCCAGTCGCGTATACCAGCAATTTTTACGGGGTCCATGCGAGTCACCCCCTTTTCAAGAATTACCCCCAGGTAATCCATTCGCGGTTGGTGGAAGGTGCACTTAGACGGTTTGAAGTAGAGATCGTGGTCCATTGCGACTTGAAGTACCGCGCAGACGGCATCGATGTGCGCTTGAAGTCCTGCGTGTTCTAGTGTTGCAATCCCGATGTCGTCCATATAGACACGGATGATGGTGCCCATCGCTGCGAAGACTCGGATCGTGTCGCCCAGGATGTCGTTCATCATGTTCTGGAAGGTGGCTGGTGAGTTTGTGAGTCCGAAGTACATGACAAGGGGTTCAAATAAGCCGTATTTTGTTTTGAAAGCTGCCTTGTACTCGTCACCTTCCTTGATGCGTATGTTGTTGTACCCCCATCGGACATCAAGTTTCGTGAAGATATGCCCGTTGCCGAGATCGTTGATGAGTTCCGACATTAGTGGTAGTGGGTATTGATTGCGCACCGTGCAGGCGTTGATGTGTCGGTAGTCTTGCACCGGTCTTAACTTTCCGTCTTTCTTCTTGATGAAGAAGAATGATGAGGCATAGGGAGATTTCGATGGTCGGATGTACCCTAGTTTGAGTTGCTCGTCCAGCCATGTTCGTAATTGTCCATCCTCATCTTGAGACATGGGGTAGACCTTGCAGTCGATGCTTGGGGGTGTACCCGGTTTGAAGTCGATTGCATGGTCCCAGGGTCGCGATGGTGGGAATCGGTGGGACGCTTCTTCGTTAAAGATTTTCGCGAAGCGTTGATATGGTTCTGGGAGGGCTTCCACGACGGTGTTTTGGTTGGCGGCTATGGCGAGCTCGGTAGCCGTGGTGCGTATCTGGCATTCTTCTTCGAGCTCTCGGACCACGTCTTCGGCTTCTTCTCGGGTCATTGCCGTTGCAATGGTGGTTTGCGTTTCTGTGGGGTTAATCGATCGGAGTACTACCGGAAGGGCTCCTTCGTGAATGGTAGCGTGCGCCCAGCTGATGGTTGGTTCGTAGGTTGCTAGCCAGGGGTATCCAAGGACGAGGTCTTCATTTCCTATGTCGGTGACTAGGAACCTCATGACTTTAGAAACACCTTTGGTCTGGACGTCTAGGTCGATGAAGTGTGTAATGGACCCAGCTTTATTCTCGGTGTTATCTATGTTCCAGATTTTTTTGGGTTTCTCAAGGGCTTGTAGCCCGAGGCCCATGCGTTTGGCGAACGTGGGTCTTATGAAGTTGTTGGTGGCTCCAGAGTCAACGAGCCCTTTGATGTCGGCCATAGAGTAATTTGTACGGATCGATACTGGAATTCGGAGCGAACGGTAGCGAGTCATGATTACAGAATTACAATTGACTGCCCTCACCCAGGCCGATGGGTTCAGGCGTCCTGAAAACCCTCTTGGGTCCAGAGATCCTTGAATACGAGGTCCTTGACCTCGTCACTAGCTCCCCTTAGTGTTTCCATCCATCCCTTAGCTTGCTCTTCAGCCGTAGTTTCCATACGGCGGGTAGTTGTGGGTTCTTGGTAGTAGTCGGTTTCTGTGTTGCGACTTGTACTTGCGCGTGGTTGGAATGGTTGTCTGGGCTTTCTGGGGCGTGTGCAGTCTCGTGAGAAGTGGCCTGGGTTGCTACAGTTGTAGCATATTACTTCCCTCATATCGCGGCGTGGTCCGTTCCCCCGGTTCTGTCCTGGTCCTCCTCTTGGTGGGAAGGGCGGTCGTTGGTTTCCGCGATTTGGGTCGCCCACTTCTGCGAGGCGTGCGCGTGTTCTATCCGCGGATGTGTCCATGGCGTTTGGATCATAGCGTGGTGGTGGGAATCTGGGTGGTGCCCATTGTGGGGTGTATCCACGGTTTTGCTGGGGTCGTGGTGTCGGGTTGTTGCGAGGTGTGGTGGTGATTCCTAGGCGAGCGCATAGGTGGATATATTGTTTCTGCCTGCGCAGTGCAGCTTCCTTCCATTCATTGAAGGTTTGTGGGTCGTCCAGCTCGTAGATTTTGGTAAATAGGGCCCTCGGGAGGCCCGCCGTGAATCGGTCCAGTGTTTGGCGGTCGTTGAGACGATAGTCAGCCTTCCGTGCTAACTGTTTGAAGTTTGTGACGTACGAGTCAATATCGTTGCCAACCATTTTAAATCCTTTAGCCAGCGTTGCTTGCGCCTGCTCCTGCTCGAGTACGTTCGAGAAACGATCCGAGAATCCGGCTGTCAGGGTGTCCCATAGGAATGGGTCGTATCGGTTGCGTCCTTGGTGTAACTCGTTGTTGAGCCACTGGAGGAATCCGAGCGTCCAGTTGGATACTCGGGGGCCTTTGATGAAACCTAAGAATAATAGGCACCGTCGGTAGACATTGGTCATAATTGGCGCCTCTGAATTTTGTCCCCAGTATATGTGCCACTGCGTGAGGAACGATTCGTACTCATCTCTGTTTCCATCGAATATGGTCGGGGCTTCTCCCACCAGCTTATCTGATCCATGTGGCCCTCCTGGTGCTGGTCCTGCCGCTGGCGGCGGTGGGGGTGGTGGTCCTCCACCGAAAGGGTCTCCTCCGCCTCCTCCTCCGAACTGAGGTTGTCTTCCTCTGTGTGGTGGTCTTTCATCTCCTGGTGGTCCTTGACCGAAGGGGCCTCCGCGTCTTCTGGGTGGTGGGGGTCCTCCTGCTCCTGGTGGTGGGTCAGGGACATCCGGGCCTACTGCTCTGAAAATGGCCGCGTCGTCTGCGGTCATGCGGTGTCCTGTTGTTGGGTTGATGGGGCGTAGATAAGACTCTGCTTCTTCGGTGATTCTTCTGGCTTCTTCAAGAGCTAGATCTTCTTGAGTAGTTGTTGCGGTTGCCATGTCTGCGGGTGGGTGGACTTCGATGTTTTCGGGTTCGTTGATACGTAAGGACTCAGCTGTTTGTATTATTTCTCCCACTTCGGACTCTTCGTCGTTTTCAGTTTCTTCGTCGTCTCCGCTAGTCTCGGATGGTGCGGGGGTTCTTGGTTCAGATGTGCTGGGTTCTTCTTCGGGTTGTCCGTCTATACGTCCCCACTCTGCGCGTGTAGGTAGGTCCCTTGCGTCGATATCGCAGTTGTAGTTTCTTCCTGCGGGTCGTACTGCGTCGTATCGGTTGTCTGCGGGGTTCCAAGTAATTTCAACCCAGCACAAATTGTCGAAATTGAACTCAACGGGGCGGTATCGGGTTGGCCCCGACGCAAAGTCTACGAAATATCCTGTTTCTCCTCGGTATTCTCTCCACCTAGCGGCTCCTAGGAACTGTGTTGGTACGTTGCGGTCTCCTCGTCGTTCGAGGGAGTAGGTTTGAAAGTTTCTCCACTGGTCTCGAGTTGTGAATGCCACGATGAAGGGATCTTGGTCTTAATGTAACGCCACCACTGGCGTTAGTCCGACTTGGACACGAAAGGGCGTTCACGACTTAGCAGAATGTTTCTTCGAGGTCGCGTGACCTGGTTACGGGGTACACGGCGCTTTACTGGCACGTGATCCGAACGTACACTAGGGCAAGTCGTGCCACTAGGTAATCCGATAATCGATGAAGACGACTTGCTCGGACGAGACAAGCGAAGCACACGTAAAGAGATGAGAAAGAGTGGTGAATTGAAGAAGACCAAGATGGCGGATCTTGGTCTCATCGAGCCACTATTTATACATATATGAGGTGGCTTTAAAGCTCCTCCCGAATCTGTACGACGAATGGCGTATGTAGCTTGAACCCTACTATCGCTATCCTAGTGTTTACTAATACCACGTTGGCATGTGATAATGCTACTGGCTGACTGATACGACTGTCCATGACTCATTACTGCTTACTAACGAGGTCATCACCGTAAGTAAGAGTCCACTTCTCTGCGTACCGTGACAGCAGGTATGACGACGCAAAAAGAGATGGCGACCGCACTCGCCACATTCCCGACACTGCTCGTACTGAGGGCAGTGGATCTCCTCATGCTTCACATCGTACCACAAACACTTACCGCACCACCGAGGGCGGTCGTCTGGGTCAATGTAGGCCAGTGACATAGGGGAGATCCGGCGAATGAGGCACACATCATATTGATGAGTGCAGCTCCCACACCACTGACACGGCTGCTTGGCCCTCCGTTGAGGGCATTGCGCGATCAAATGGTCCGTCGACTTGCACTGGAAACACTTGCGCGGACGTCGACTGCTCTCGCCCTGAAGGCGTGGCATCTCGCAGGGTCCTCCAGTGCGTGGGGGAATGGGAATGGAGTCAGGAGTGGGGCGTGGACGTATAAACTTGGCCTGGAGCTCGTCGTACTTTTTGGATATTAGCAGTATCGCATGGGCATACTGCAACCGCTTCCGCACGCTCGTGAGATCCATATCCATATGGAAGTGATCACGCACAAGGTCCGACTCCATCCGTCGAAGTTCGGACTCGCGTGTGGTAATTGCGTCCTTCCGCAATAAGCAATCCTGAAGGCGTGCTACGTCTGCGTGAAGGCGGACATCGCGTAACTCCGTCAGGACTTCGTTGACGCATATGGCTCGTGGGTCGTGTGGATGGAACATCGCGAGCTGCGAGTCCGTGACATGCTGAGGTAACTGCCCCTCATATATCCCCCTTAGATAGACTGTTTGTACATAGCACGGGTGCCCCCTCCCCATGGTTCCGACGACTTCCCAGTAGTCTTTTTGGTAGTAAATAAAACGCGTGATCTGCTTCGGGTACCCCGCCTCCCCGATCTTCAGCGGGAAATAGAGGTAGGAGAGATCGGGGTCATTGCGAAGGAAGGGGAGTCCCGGGTCTGTGGCATCCTCCCCCGTCTCCTCATCATCGAGGAATGCATAGGTGGGGTCAGGTTCAACGCGTCGGGGTTGTGTAGTAGGTGTGGTCATCTGGCCAATGCCAGGCGGGAACAGGGGGAGTGGCATGTGTTCGAGCGGCGGTGGTGGAGTGTGCTGTTGTGGTTCGGGAGGAGTGGGAACGGTGGGGACGTGTATTGTGATGGGAGTATCAACCGGTGGGGCGGTGAGAGTGAGTAATGAGGTAGCCGCCTCTTCCTGCGCGAGGTGGTCAAGGGTAGAAGCGATCAGAGATAGGATAGGAGGGTCTGGACTAGGGACTACAGAGTATGGCGTGCAACCCTCCGGTTGTGAGGGGACACCCTGGTCCTGCAAGGGTACGGTCAGTTGTTCGAGTATGAGCTGCGCCGGTGGGTGCGAAGGAAGTTTGGAGACAACGGGAGTGGTCGACATGGTGTGCACGAGAGGGAAAGGGATGCGTGGTTTGGGTTCGTAGAGTGCCTCTTTATATCTTTCGTCCAGCCCCTTCGGCGGTTGGGTTATGCCGATAGAAGTCGGCGATAAGGTCAGGTGCGTGTTGAACGTTCTCGAGTGGTTCCCATGAACTATCGCTTACGGGGAACCCCTTCCATTGGACCAGGAATTGGAGTTTGTGCCCTCGGCCATAGAATCTTGATCCGAGGATCTGCTCCACTTCAAACTCTTCTTCTCCCTTGATAAGGTCAGGTGGAGGTCGCGTGAAGTTTGCCCCATGCAGTTCCGTCTCCTTATATGGGGTGAGGAGGTTGGCATGGAACACAGGGTGGATCTTCCAAGACTTCGGGAGTTCTAGCTCATAAGATACTGCTGAGAGGATCTTCTTGACGTGGAACGGTCTGTGGCATTTAGGGGCTAATTTGGCTGTGGGGTAAAACGTTTTAAGGTTCGTCCCCTCTAACCACACTTGCGCCCCTTCCTGGTAGGGGATGAAGCGGGTACACCCTCGTTTCGCCATGAGTTCTTGGGCATGTTTGATGCAATCTTGTGCGTGTTGTCGGAAGTTACCCATGTCTTCCAACCGCTGGTCAACCGATGGGGAAGTTGTGGGTTTCGAAACCCAATTGGTGCGTGGTTCCCATCCCATGATAAGTGAGAAGGGGGAGTGTTTTGTTGTTGCGTTGGGCCATGCGTTGTGTGCGAACTGTGCTACGGGGAGGGCCTCTGCCCAGTTATCCTGTTGCACATTACTCCAGTGGCATAAGTATTGTTCCAGCCATTGGTTGGTGCGTTCCGACTGCCCATCTGTTTGGGGATGATACGCCGATGAGATATTTTGTCTGATTCCGAGGACTTGGCAGAGTTGCATCATAAATGCGGATGTGAATCTAGGGTCCCGATCGGTGATCAGCTTTCGGGGTATGCCGTAGTGGGGGTAGACGTGACGAAGGTATAGCCGGGCTACGCCTTCCGCTGTGATCGTTTCATTACACGGGATGAAGATGGCTGCTTTGGAGCAGTCGTGGTCGGTAATGGTGAGTATCGAGTCGTATCCTTGCGATGGTGGTAGCTTCGTGATAAAATCCATAGCTACGACCTCGAAAGGTTCTGCAGTCTGGGTCGGTCATGATGGGGAAAAGGTGTGGTTTTTGTCTGTGGGGGTTGATTTTGTTGGCTTGGCATGTGGCGCAACCCTTGACGTATTCTTCGACGTCTTTGCGCATGTTGGGCCACCAGTAGTCTCGTCGTAGAAGTTCGTAAGTGTTTGTGATTCCGGGATGTCCCATTGCCGGTGTGTCGTGGAAAAAGGTGATCACCCCCTGCTTAAGATCGTTATCCCCGATGACGACAAGGGCTTCGCCTTTCCACCATAGCCCTCCGTGTTTCTTCAGGCTGTGTGGCTCAACCCAGCAGCAGTACTTGTGATTCGTCGAGGTTTTGCGCTATCTGGGTCCAAATGTCCATGTCATGCATTGACATTTCTGTGGCTCGGATGAAGCGGTCCGCCGGGAGGACGATGACGTCGTTGTTATCTTCAGTCGCTTGGTAGGTAATCAGCTCGTCGAGACTAGGGCGTCCGCTCGGCCATTCCTAATTCCTGATACGTGCTTCAGTACGAAGTCGTATTCTGATAGTTCTAGGAATTCGCGCGCCACTCGTCGACTGATCTTTCGCGGCTCCTTCCAGTACTGAAGGTTGGCGTGGTCAGTGTGTATGATGATTTTGTGGGGGGATCCGACAAGGTATGTGCGCCAGGCGCGCAGGGCTTTGACCACCGCAAGCAATTCTCGATCGTAGATGTCATAATTCCGTTCAGCTTGGGATAGTGACTCTGAATGGAATGCTACTGGATGGAGCTTTTGATCGTCCCCTAGTTGGTTGAGGACTGCGCCGATAGCAACGTTGGACGCATCCACTTCCATTTCGAACAGTTTTGTCAAATCGGGGGAGAGGAGGACGGGCTCTTGACATATCTGGTTTTTGATACGTTCAAACGCATGCTGCTGTTCTACTCCCCAATGCCATGGGGTGTCCTTCTTCGTAAGGTCGTGGAGGGGGCGTGCGAGTGTTGAAAATCCCTTGATAAATCGGCGGTAGAAGTTGCAGAAGCCGATGAAGGCGCGTACTTCTTTGAGGTTCTTCGGGGGTTGCCACTTCGCGAATACCTCGTACTTTTACAGGGTCCATTCGCAGCTTCCCATGCCCGATGATAAGTCCCAGGTACTCCAGTCTCGCGTACCTCAAACTCGCATTTCTCCGGTTTGATGTACAGGTCATTCTCTTCGCAGATAGTTAAGACCTGGTGGACTCTTTCTCAATGACGTGTGAGGTCATCGACGGTCGCAATTAGGATGTCGTCCATGTATACGATCACCTCGTTCGTCAGCACCGGTCCTCAGAATGTGAAGTCCATCATCGCTTGGAACGTTGCGGGGGAATTTGTGAGTCCGAAGTACATTACGAGTGGTTCGAAGCTCCTTTGTTTGTCTTAAAGGCGGCCTTCCACTCGTGTCCCTCGTCTATGCGAATGTTGTTGTACCCCCAACGGATATCCAGCTTAGTGAAGAGTCGTGCGTCTTGGATTTTGTCGATGAGTTCAGGGATCAATGGTAATGGATAGTGATTGCGGATGGTGACTTCGTTCAGCCGTCGGTAGTCTTGTACGGGTCTGAGTTTCCCATCTTTCTTTTTTATGAAGAAGAACAGTGATACGTATGGGGACTTCGATGGTTGGATGTACCCCCTTTCTAGTTGTTCGGCGAGGAACACATCAAGGGCCTTGTCCTCTTCTTGCGTTAGTGGGTACACTTTGCAGTCCATCGTTGTGGGTGCATTAGGCGTTAAGTCGATGGCGTGGTCCCATGGTCGCTTCAGCGGGAAGCGATGTGACGCCTCCCTATTGAACACTTTGCGATACCACTGATACTCTGGTGGAACCATTTCTTCAAAAGTGCGTGCCTCCCGTTTGGCCGCTTCCTGTTGTGCTAGTTCTGATGCCGTCGTGGTTTTCCGCAGTAGCGCCACACATGGCTCCTGCTCATCGTCCGCGATCTGTTCCCACGCCTCCTCATCGAGTTGGTACGTCTCCAACGCCCATATAGATGCTTCTACGGGCGTGGCTTCGTCCAATGACTGGAGGCTGGATATGACTACTGGCTGGAATTCCTCATTCAGCGTCGCTTCGCCCCACTTTACAAGTGGTTCAAACGCTGCAAACCACGGGTAGCCCAGGATGACTTCGTCCCTTCCCAAGTTCGTTACTAGGAAGCGAAGTGTTTTGGTGTCGTTTCCCGTGCGGACGTTCAGGTTGGTATATTGGGTAATTGCCCCATCTTGGTTGTGAGTTCCATCCACATTCCAGATGCGTATTGGTTGTGTGATGTCACGTGTTCCAATCTGCAGCCGCTTCAAAAGTGAGGCGCAGATAAAATTGTCTGTTGCTCCTGAGTCCAGGAGTACTTGTTGTTCGGCCGTTGCGTGTGCAGATTTAAAGAGTACTGGGATTCGCATAGATCGATATCTGCTATGGTACACGTTTACATTGAGTGCTCTAGCCCAGGCCGTTGGGTTCAAGCATTGAGAAAATCCTCTTTCGCGAACAGTTTCTCCACCATGAGGTCTCGTACTTCCTGGGGCTGCGCTTTCATCGCAGCGATCTGTGCTTCAGCCTGTTCTTCCGTTGAAAGTACACGGTTAGATTGTATGGCGACAGTAGTGACGGCGGGAGTTGATACGGACGGGGAAGCGGGGATGGAAGCTGGTTGGGTGGTTGTTGAGGAAGTAGCAATTTGAGTGCCCTTTTGTGGGCAGTTACGCGAGATGTGCCCCGCAGCACGGCATCTAAAACAGCGGCCCTCCTTTTGTAGTTGGATTCGGTCAGCGTCCGTAAGAGCCACGGAGGCTCTGGCGCGTCCAATATCCATGGCGTTCGGGTCACGGTTCTTATTGAGGGCCTGTACCCACTGGTCTCGGCTATGCCCTCCCTTCTTTTGGCGTGGGGTTCGGTTCTTGCCGAGTCGGTCCTTCAGTACCAAGTATTCAGCCTGCTGTAATCGAGCAGCTCGCTTCCAATCCTCCACGTAACAGGGTGTTGGAAGCGAATGGCATTAATTACTAACTGGTTTGGAAGTCCGTCTTGGAACAACTCCAACATTGTGGCTTTGTCCGGGCCGTATCTGGCTTTTGTCGTCAGATTGTCAAACTGGGCGATGTAAGAGTCGATGTCCTCCCCCCTCATTGCCAAGGTTTGCAAGGCTTTGCGGGCCTTCATCTGTTCCACAGTGTCGGTGTATGCCTGCAGAAATCGGGTTTCCACCTCATTCCAGAGGTTATTTTGGGTTTGTAGGACCCCCGCTGCCAGTTGGTCATCGAGCCATCTCATCTGCTCGTCGACCCCAATCGTCGACGAGTGGCCCTCGGATGTAGGAGAGGAAGGCCATGGCTCGTTGACCTGGTACTGCAA